>VOQK01009941.1:5720-40093 GCA_015052645.1 Benitochromis conjunctus | reverse complement strand
CAACCTTGGATGCTGAGATTCTTTGTCTGATTCACTCATTTATTTTTTACCCCTTCACACACTTTCACATCTGATTATCCATTATTGTCATTTCATTTGTGCTCTCTTTGCCAATCTCTAGATTTGGCAGCCAAATTATCCAACCACTCTTTCATCTTTTAGTGTTTTTTGTCGCCCTTCTTCATCTTTCTCTGGCTCCCCTTTAGCTTGCCACAGCTACATCTCTTTCACTATCCTTCCCTCTTTCATTAACTCCTCCTCTCTTTCGTCTCTCTCCCCCCACAGCCCCCCACCCCTTTCCACCCCCCCGCTATGCCGCTGTGCCAGCTGTGTGATGAGCCAGGGGCTGATAAGCGGTGGTCAGCCTCTCTCCAGATGGCAGCCTGAGCAGCAGCTGCCTGGGGGGTGGGCCTGTGGGTGGTGATGGTGAGGGGGGTGATTACAGTGTTGTTGCATTTCCAGGTGAAAATGGGCACACACAAAAGAAAATCAATTGTCGGCTGCACGCTACGTTTTGCCTGTTTGAGCCACAGTTTGACACACACAGGCAGCCTCTCTGCTGTGTGGTTTCTCCTCTGTTGCCGTGGGTGCTGTGTGTGTGTGAGATGGTTCAGATTTGTGGAATCGCCACTCGAGAACACCACCGCCTCTGGATCCGGAAATGACATCCTTGCCTTCCCATCTGACATACTTCTACCACAGCAGCCTGGAGGAAACAGTCTCTGCGGGGATTGCCTCCATATGTGGAAGAGACAGCAATCTGAGTGTGTGCAGTGCCGGGTTAAGCGGACTTGTTATGCAACCACATGAATTTGTTGAGCGATGTCTGGAAAAAGAAACATAACCTCCCACAATATTTGCTTTTGAAGCAAGTCACTGATGTGCCATCGCACTTTGAAACATGACATAATCCTAAATTTCTTTGTCTGCATAGCTGGATATGAAGCAGAGCCCTTCTATTCTAGTCAATGTGCTTGGTCACATCCTGGTTTTTCTCTGTGTGCATTCACAGTGTGGGTCTGAGCGAGAGGCCATTGCAAGGAAAGAACTCTTAAAACAGAAGCTAGTGTTGGTATTTCCAGCAAAGACGAAGTGAAATTTGTCACAAGACCAACTTCTACAACTATCATACAATACTCAAATCTTTAAAGTCAAAGTGACGTCTGGTACAAAACATACTGAAAACTTTACACACACACACACAAACAAACACATACTGTAGCCCTGGCACATACCACTGAGCACCCACTTATATTTATGTTCACCTGACTTGCTCTGTCGATTCCCCCAGAATGTTTCTACAATTTCCTCCTATTTCTCCCCTCTCTTAAGCCCCCCTTGTCTTAAATTTGGATCCTAACAAGGGCTAAACTCTCTCAGCAGCTCATACATCCACTTCAAACAAGGCCTGTTTTCTTAGAGCTGTCGGTGGGAAAAGCCAGCGCCAGCAATAGAGGGTCTCCAAGGGACTTGTATGAGAGGCATACAAGAGAAAAGGGAGTGGGAGAGTCAGAGTGGAAAAAGAAGGATTGGGAGAGAAAGGGAGTGAGGAGAGATACCCCATGTGCATGACAATGAGGAGACCATTCAATTAGCATCGCTTTATGGCCCCTGATGTTGATTACCTCAGACAGGCCAGCAAGTACCATCCTTTTACTGATTAAAACCAAGAGGAGCACAGCAATGAGACACTTGGAGGGATTGGTCAGACAGTGGAGGCTTTCTAATTTCTGTTTTATAAGTAAGGAGAAACAAGGTCAGTATATTCTTGGAAACAGAGCCCACTTGTGTTTGTCACTCCTACCAGCAGGTAATTGGATGTAAATGAAACACAAGCTGGGAAAAGCAGTCAGTAGTTGTCTTTTTTGAAATGGCCTTAGTATGTATGCCTTGCATGGTTCTCATCCACCAAGGAAAGTGGTGCTCCACATGTGATTAATTACACTCAGAAATGTCATTACCCCACACTGAGTAATCAGGATGGCTTCCAGAGGTGTTCTGCACTGATTGCCAAAATGTGTCAACGGTGTCAGGCTTTAAAGATTGTCCAGTTCCGCGGGCGTTGAGGTAGATGATTTTCAGTTTCTAGAGTGGACACAGCTTGACGCTCTCTGACTTCTTTTTATTAAAACAGTCATCTAATCACGGAAAGTTTATGCAATCACTAGTGTATACAGTCTTCCAGACATCCCTCATGTGAATGCACGGTGATCTGATAATTGACTCTGACATATTATGTTCAGCAGGAAAAAGTGTGTCGGAGGCTGTAAAAGCTTAAGATATTTTGGTGTTCGAAAAGCAAGACCCTACTTGTCTTGTGTGAGTTTTGCACCATCAGTTAGGAGCCATCCAGTGCCATCAGGCAAAATCAGGAAGACGTGCCGTTCACCCAAATGGCTTGCGAGTTCCTAAAAATATTCAGCGTGTGTTTGAGTTCTCACCTGCTTTCATGTTTGTCCTCCTCTGTTTTCATGGCTTCAGTCAAGGTGACACTGTCGTCAAATGTCAAGCGGCGTAATTGTGGGCACTGGAAAATAAACACTGACATCAGAGCCTCAAAGGCCACTTGCAGCAAAAATCTGTGTCTTATCTGCCTTCTAAAAAGGACTGTGACAGACAGCTTTGACATCCAGTATGGGGGCTGATGTAAGAGGAAGAGGAGAAAGAGGAGGGATGGATGCGAGCGGGCAGCTCGAGCATGTAGTGTTTTCTTTTTGTGTGTGTGTGTGTGGTTTGTGTGTGGGGTTTTTTAATTCTCAATTTTTGCCACTGCCACAGCCTGCATGTCACTGATGGTTGTTGCTTATTTAATAATTGATCCCAAAGCCACTGACCCACTCAATTAAATCCTCCGCAATTCCATCTTACATTTTCCCTTTTCGCAGAGAATATAGAGAAGACAAATAAATAAAGCAATTTCAATGTTCAAACAGTTGCGGGGAGGGATAAACAAGCGGAGGGAATTGGTAAATATGATTGCCTCGGTAATTAAAGAAAGAAGGCGAAAAAGGAGTGGAATAAAAGGAAAGGGGAACGGACGGGAGGATGCGTTAGTCATATCTGAGACGCGTTTGTGAGGAGATTACATGAAGAAAAATAGAAGCGGATTACAATGGGGCAAGAGGGGAGGAGACATGAGGGAGGGAGTGCACTGAGGCAAGAATTGGATGAGGTCTCGGAGGCCCCGAGGTGTAGACTTAGACCTACACTGTGAAAGGCCAGTGAATGTGATGTGCGTGTGTGTGTGTGTGTATTTGTGTGTAGCCATACAAAAAAAAAGCATATGGGACAAAGAGAGATAAGGGGAAATAAGGGTCTGATATAAATCAAATATACAGAAAATGCTTATATCCAGTAAAACTACGTAGTGAGTGAGAGCTGCTGTTTGTGCACGTGAGAGTTTGTCACTCGGCTTTCTGTTGTTTTCTTTTTCCTTTTTTTCAGGACAAGGATACCCATCAAGCTCCCCATTGAGTTCCTTATGGCCTTTGCTGCCACAGCTTTGATGGGGAGGGCACATGCCAGTGCATGTGTGTGTGTGTATTTCTGTCTTTTTACATACAGTGTGTGGTTGCACGTACATTTTGTGTGGCTTTGTGAGTGCACTATGGTTCACCGCTCCTCTGAACCTCATTCACTCAAAAGTGCAGGCAGCAATGGAAAGTGAACAGCGGGTGGACGTGCAGTGGGGTGGAGAGAGGGGAGAGAGGTACGAATCGCAGCGGTGTTGGCGGGCTGGGAGTGGTGGTTTTTTACGTGGTGGGGCAGCTGGCAACTGGAGGTGACGCTGGAAGCAGTGCTATGATGGCAGAAGTTGGAGGAGGGGATATGGCCAGTGAGTAAGCGGCAGACTAGATCAATGACACTGCGGGTGCGGCTAGAACAAAGTGCCCCAGCCCTGTGTGTTGATGTGGTGGAAATTGCATCTTCAAGGAAACATACTTGATGAGATTGTGGGATCAATAGAGGACGAGGGCTGCCAGGCTGCTGAGCGGCTAGAGAGGCAAGGGAGCCGAGTCTGGGGCTGAATGAGAATGGGGAGCGCAGACCAAGGCTCCATAACCTTCCTCTGATGGTCTAATACAATATGTCACCTCACCCACCAGAGGGGTTCAGCCAGAGAAGTGGGAGGAACGGGGCTGCCAACAGTAACGGCTGTTAAGGTCTTTGGAATCCAGGAGTAAATTGAACAGATTAAATTCCACCACAGCAATCTGGAGATTGGCGGAGAGGTTTTAAACAGGCTGTGGTGCTTAATGGGCCCGCTATGCATGCAGCAAATGTTAGCGATGTCAACAATCAAGCATCCTATCTCGTTTACAATAATGATATAGATTAATGAGCATGAAATTTAATCAGTATCTTCACATGTCAGTGGATGGCCATGACCACACGCAGCAGGATGATGGACGGTTTATGTTTGCCTTTACTTTCTGGAAGACATTCAAAAATAATTAACAAGTACACAGCTTCTGGTTTTTTTTTTTTTTGTCTTCGTGTTCTCCTCTCTCTCTTTCAAAATGAACATAAAGACACACAAAAAATTTTTCCTCAACAAGTACTTGATCACAAACTCATTCATGAGGTCTCTATGAGACAAGCACACACATGCACACACTCACACATACAAAACACTCATCTAAGTCGAGCAATGCGGCAGAGATTTTTCCCCCTCCCCTCCTATACAAGGCTGTTTCTATGGCAACAAGCTCCGGTTTCTGGCACTGGAGAGGGGAAAGTTACAGGAAGTATGAGCGGCCTCCAGGAGGCGGGCATGGGTATTGTTGGAGGACTGAGTTGGAGAGTTTGGGGTTCAAGAGGATGACTGCTGTGTGGGGGCAGATTTCCGCTGAATGCTCAATTCAATGCATGGTCTTAATCGATAGCGGCTAATTATTTAGTCTACCCATTTCTTTCAAGCTTTATATTTAATCTCTTATGATCTGTTTATCTGTCTTCATGGTCTGTCCTTTAGTTTATTTAGATTCATCAATGGCTCCAGATTGACATCAAGGAACCTGCAGCCAAAATTTATATGCAAATGGAGGGCCTTTGTGGTTCCACCTCAAGGCCTGACATGTAGGTCAAGGGTGCCTGGAGACAGACAGCTTGTTGCTCATTTCTTTCAGTATGTCAGTTTTCTGTCTAACTCTTTCCCATTAAGATTCCCCCGCCAGTACTTTTCTCTTCTCCTTCTGGGCTTATTGAATTATTCTGTTCACTTTTGAGCAGGTTTCGTGGAAGATTTATCAATGCCTCACCTATAATCTCCGCAGCGGAGTGACCAAGGCTTTGTGATTGCCTGGGAATCCTTCAGTCCTGAATTATAACGCTAAGCGTGGATAAACATATTACAGATGCAGCACCATGCAAGTGTAGCTTCATTATCTGCCTTTAGAATTTTCTTTTTCTTCCAGTGAATATGAGTGTCTGTCTGTGCTGTGGAATATTTGACTGAAGGGGACAAACTGATAGCTTGGCAGTTGTACTAGTGAACAAACTGGAGGCCATTTTCACACCTAAGTCTTGCTTGACTTAGTGCAATATTAATATCTCTCTTCATCACCAGCCTCACCTCTCCCATCACCTCACTTCCTCTCCAGAGAGATTTGCAATGTGACTGCGACAAACATCTAAGCTTTTCCCTTTTCTATCTTTTTGTTGCTCTTGGTTGCTTCGGCTTACATTCAGCGTGTCTTTTTCTCTCACCTTCCTTTTTGTTCCTTTTTTTTTTCCAACTCATTGTCATTTCATTTCCTTTCTTTTTTTTTTATTGTGGTGTCTTTCTTCCTTCAGCTCTTTTTTGGCATATACTTCAAAATGACTGTGACTGACATACCCAAAGAGAATCCCATAGCTTTCATGACTATTTAAAAATGATTTTTTTTTTTATATTAAGGCAAGACATACGCATGTATTTTAATACATTTCATTCACAGCATTCCCCTCTACTTGATCCCAGTGGATTTAAAGGTTTGCACACTTAACAGCTGGTTTACAAGGTGAAATGTAGGTGAGTGTATTTGCAAAATGACAGTATTTTTGATGGTTGAACTCAAACATTGTACTTACATCAAAGGCAGACATATGGGGTACTTGATAGTACTGTTCACTGACAAGCGCCGCTAAGACTTATGCCCAGGGTTAAGTGGGAGAGTATTTTATAAATCATGGACTCGCACCTCAGTCTTCATCACATAGTCAGTTCTGTTGCTGCTCTCCAATTCATCTGCCCCTCCAGGGGAAAGCCCCCCCAAAAAAGAACTTGACAAGTTTCCTGCCTTCTCTGTTAAACATGTCAAAGTAGTGGTGAACTATTCAGAGTTATAATTTAGACAGGAAAGATTGGGGTGAGCTGGGCTAGGACATATAGTGTTTGCAAATACATAAACTGCCTCCACTGCCTTTGCTGCCTGAATAGAGATATCGTGCTCTCTTGGTGAACCAGTATTCAGAGCGATTTAGCTGGAATCTATCTGCCCAACTTAAAATTCTGTGATCAACTCCAAAACTTTGAAGATCCCTCTGACTGGCTTCTGTAAATGAGTTTTTCTTATTTTTTTTCTCCACTACTTTTGCTTCATAATCCTCCCATGAGTCAGTGTTTCTTTTTCTCTCTGTGTTCTCTTGGCTTCTTTCCCTCCTTGCGTTTCATCTCCACACTCCCTCTACCACTTTTCCTGTCTCTCTTGCTCCATGTCTCCCTTGTTTACCTTTGTTCTCCCTTGAACGGACTTAGAAAAGCCCAATTCTTCTGACCCTTGGTACCCTGTCCTGCCTCCAGCCTTTCCACGGGAATGAACAAATCTGATGATCAATTCTGTCTCCCTTATTGCCCACACAATCTGACAAACACACACACACACCAAACTGTCTAGCTGCCTGCCAGCCAATTACCACACCACATCTCCAACACCGCTACCTGTCCCTGCTCCCCACCTGTGTGCCTCCATGCTTTAATCTGTTCTCAGCCACTTCCTTCTTCCATTACAATCCACACTTAGATGAGTTTACTTTTATCACATTTAATTACTCACTGTGCCAAAGTTCTGCCTCCTACAGGGCATGGACCTCAGATTGTCTTGCACCTTCACCTCCTCCATGAATCCTCTGACAGCTCTTGCCCTGTCTTCAACTTGTTCACAATTATCACCTTAGTTCCTTTCTCTTTTTTTCAGCTGATTGTTTGTTGCTTTCTTTTCTCTCTCTGAAGATGGCCAACCCAGATCCCTGCTGAGCAAGCACCCCGATGTTTTTTTTTCCTGCTCAGCTCTAATTGAAGGCTCTTTGACACGAGCACCCATTTTTGTACAGCTCCTCCTTGAGTGTGTAACAGACATGTACTGTGATCTCATTAAATACGCATCTGTTACATAATGAATGCCTAACACTTGCTAATGGGTATCTCTGTCATTTAGCCTCATGCCATCTTGTGTTGTAGGAGAGTGAAGCAATGTTTCCTAGATCAGCTCAAAGACTTGAATTGTAGTTTTGCCATCAACTGTTTGCACATGATGTCAAACTTTTTTTTTTTTTTCGTATGTATGGGTTAAAGCTTGGCAGTTTAGTAAACTGTGGGTTGCTTGATTTGCAAGCTCATGAGCTTATTTTTCTGCAACTTTGTCTAGACAGACCCAGTGAGTCTTAGATTTTCTACAAATGGTCTTCCATCACACTTCAGCACTTCATTATAGTAGATATATTTTAGTATGAGGCCCCAGCTGCTTCTCTAGCATCTTCACTGCAGTGTGGGTGTGATGGCAATGAAAATTGAATGTCCGACAAAAGCTATTGTGGCTTCAGCTTGCAGCCCTCTGAGTTCTTTGCCCTTTTATTGCCTAATTTGTTTGGCCAAGTGTAGTTGGATTAGACATGTCATCCCACTAACAGGCACTGGTAGCCACAAGGTCAGTGGTTAACAGCTTACTTGAACTATCCTGCTACCTCCTGAAAAGCACATTTTTTCAGTTGAAAGGTACTTTAAAACTGAGAGTAAGGAGACCCATGGGCTGGGAGGTTAGAGGCCGTGTCATCCAGTTAAAGCTGTTTACATTTAAACAAGCCTTAAGGAGAGAAGGTAGCTGTGTCGGTGCTGTAAAAGAAGATGGTCAAGATTGCTGTTATATTTCCAAGAAGAGAGATGCTTGTTTTGCCTTATTGTATTCGTTATAAGTCAAAACTGCTAGTCTAGAGCCCTCAAATCTCTTTGATAGCCCCTTTTCTAGCAAATAGAAACAACCACATTGAACAAGGATTAGCCTTTCTGTACGGGTGTCAGGTTGTGTTAACAGCAGAGCACTTATTTGTCCCATTCATCTGTAGTGTTTTTGACCTCTTATCCTCCATCTGAGCAACCAGCATCCTCCTTCTGACTCTTCACCTCAATTTGCTGCTTCACATCCACAAGGCCCAGGCTTCAAAGTTCTTGCGACTGATGTGCCTGTCTCTCCTCGTGTTTCAGAAGTTTCTTTTGAAGTAAAAGTTCAGTCTGGAACATTTCACGACCAACTTATTTTCTAGCTGTTTCCTTGATTTTCTATTGATTCCCATCTGCCTTGGTCGGGTGGAAAAGGAGATGAAAAAGAGAAAAAGGGAGAAAAAAAAAGACAACACCCCCGAGGATGGTGGTGGATCGATGTGAGCTTGACCTCCCATGGGGGGTTAGGTTGTGTGTATTTCTGATGAAAGTAATTAACCATTTCTGGTGTGACAGCCTGATGTAAAGCAACATACAACTATAATAATTAGGATTTTATTCAAATTCCCAAAGCTACCTCAACATTCAAGATGTCCATGCAGCACCCTCTGCCATCTGCCTTCATATTGAACTCACAAATTGTGTGACCGCGAGACGTTGGTTGTTATTGAAAATCATTAAAGAACATCAAGTTGTGAGCTCAAGGCCAACTTCGAGAATGATTAAGGCAAATATCTGTATCCAAAGTAAGCACAGACAATGTAATGCACCGCATTACTAAATCTTGCCTTGCAGCAGTTTCTTTACTTTTATTGCATCTCTGAGTATGCTGTCACCAGCCTGACACACTGATCGGGAACTCGGAGCACTTTGTGCTACAACCGTGAACTACAGCGCAGGGGGGAGAGTTGCGTGGAGAAACAGAATGATACTAATCACAGTCCCAGATGCTTTCCCTTAAAAATACAAATTAAATTGACATGTTTTTGGCAAGCCAGTTATTAATTATGGTAATGCAGTAGACCTCAAAACCTCAATTCACAAACTGCACAGCTGCATGCAGGAGTCTCCACTGTGTACTCTGTATCTCAGTGCTGTATTCCTAGAGACTTCTTGCACCGCTCCCTCCCCAGTCGTCCTCCATGGCTTTGGCCAAGCGTGCAAATGGCAAATGGACAGTGGGCGCCCCAGTGGCCCTTTCAGTCCATGTCTTATTCATGAGCATGGGTCGGCGCGATGCCCCTCGTCACACACCATGTCAGCAACACACTCTGTCCTGTGCACTGAAGCCTCTTACCACACTCCCCCTCAAAACCTCTTTCTACCCACTAAAACTCCCGTGACATTTTCACTTTATATGCTGCTCTGCCGCTATCCTGCCTAGCAAAGAAGGTGATAATAGTAATAGCAAGCCGTAACGGCATGAAACACTCAGATGAAAAGTAATCCAATGCAGCGTCCAACTCGCAGCTAGTCACTACTCCACTCTAAGTCACACAGATGCTGCGTAAATATGATAATGTGATTACTGGTGGGGTTTTCTTATATTGCAGCACATCAGTGAGGAAAATGTAATGTTGTGGTCAGGCTTCAGGCAAGAATGCAGCCTGCCCATCCCATCAAGCATCTCATAAAGACCAGAGAGGGGTTAGATGATTACATGGCTCTGTGGTTTCATGAAGATGGGTCCAGTTTCCCGGGAACCATGACATCAGTAGTCTGACATTCAGGATAAAATGTCTACTGTGCGGCACTGGCACTGCTAAGCCAGTGAAGTCAATAAAGTAATAAAGTTGTATTGAGTACCGGGCTTTGTTTAAAGGTCGGGTCTCTTTTGGTGGCCAAGTGAAGGTGCTGGCTGTAGAGGAGGCAGTCGCATTGTCAACATCAATATGTGAGCTTCAGAGAACTGCAGCGTTAATTGTGTTCAATCTAAGAGCAAAAAAATTTTTGACCTGATGCTGAAACAGTGTTTCTCAAAGTCATTCTGACGTGCTCCATGTCCAAGGCAAAAACAGTCACAGCCTACACCCGACAATTTCTGTCAATCACTAACAATAAAGCATCCATGTTGAATCTGTGTGAAATAAACATCAGAATGATAGCATCGATGAGTTTTTTTTCTTTTTGTTTAAATTTGTGTGCTTCGTTTTCTGTAACTAAAACTATACATATATAATAAAAAAAAAACACTGAGTGATGGCGCCATGCCCCACCAGTGGGGCACACCCCACATTTTGAGAAACACTTTGTAAAAGCGACAATACCGACAAGAAGTTTCCCCCTAGAGACTTTCTTTTAGAGGGTGTGCATAGGTGAGCAGAATGAAGCCAAATTAAGGAACTTCACCTTTATAGTAGCTTCATCTTTTTTTTCTTTCCCCTAAATTCTGGCAGCTTCATTGAGAATCAATTGATCGATTAAATTTTAATAAGACACCAGTGATGGGCTCTCTGCAGGGTTTAAACATCCAATCTATCATGGCCATGGCACTCCTTCTTTCGCCTTGTGCTCAGCTCTATCCGTCTCTTTCTTCTAAATGGTTTGGGGAAGGGAAAATTATCTCTTGATTAAAATTTAATTAAAAGCCATTTAAAATGTTCCCTCCTCCTTCAATGCCCTTAACAGAAACAACTTTCCCCTCTAGGTGGGGAGCATCCCACTTTGGTGACCACTCAACTATCCCTGGGACAATGATTATTTCGCAGCTTCTTTTATTGCACCTATAGATCAGTGCAATTAAGATCCAAAAAGGAGGTTAATGAAAATGCCTTTTTCCTCTTGCTATAGTAAATAAGCACTCTCTAGGGGGTCTACATGGAGATCACACTAACTATTCACGACTATCAATCCTGTGTCTTCCCCAAGTCTAGTTTAAATTTTAGTTGAGGAAAGCAGAAATCAACTCTAATCCACTCTCGTTTCATTGATTATAGTGGCACGGCCTCTCTCACTCTAACTCGGCTTTGGCCGGAGATCATATCTTGGGCCCTGTCCCCATGCTGTCCCGCTTGGGTCGAGTGAGATGCAGTGGCAAGGGTCAGGATGCAGAGCCACACAGAGGTTGCAACGAGGATCCCATCTTCTCAATTAGCCTCCTCCTGAGTCTTCTGGGCCTTTGGGGGCTCAGGGTTTAATTAAGCAATTGAATCGATGATTCCCATTTGGCTGGCTGAGGCTACACTGGCTCCCCCTGTGGAAAGTAGCAGAAAGTAATGTGCATTTATGTGGACAGCGTGCCCATATCTCTGTCTCAGTCGCCTTTAACCACTCTGGTGGCAAAGGAGCAGTACTGCTTCTTTCTAGTAAGTCACATTTGAGTGTCTGTGAGCTTATGGATCAGTGTGCCTTTGTCTGTTCATGTGTGTGTGGTCATCCTCCGGCTGTGCTGCTGCGCCTTAATGACCCGTGCAGTGCCTGGGAACTGGGGGTGTCACGGCATCGTGACTAACAGCCTGGGCAGATTGGCTGTTGCCAAAGCCACAGCCAAGCCCCCATGCACATCGCACTCCTGGCACACACACACACACACACACAGGCACACCCACACAAACACACATTTCTACAGTGTGTCTCCTGCTGCTTAGATTCCTCTAAATGTGTTTATGTTGCTGTGGATGGCTGCCTTAAGACCTTATTATGAATTTATGTGTCTCCAGGCTAAAGATGTGTGTGCGAGGGCAGAAACGTGTATGCGTTGAGTGCATCAATATGGAAGGATGAGATTGATTGTGCAGTGACAGACTGCAGCAGGAGGGAACATGTATGTGTATAGTTTAAGAAAACATCAAACCAGAGCTGAATTAACCTGCTAGGGCTTCCTGAGGCAAAAAATGTGTCCCCTTTATAACTTCCTGTTTTTTCTTTCGCCAGGTAAAATGTGCATGTTGAAGCAGAGATTTGTGATTTATTCTTTGTGATTTATATCTATATAAATGTAGACAACTATAATCCTATTCAGTGATACTTCCCCAACTTTAATGCATCAGTCACTGGGTTCTTCTAATAAAATTTTTTATTTTGGAATAGACACTATGAGCTTGAATGATTAGGATTTGCTATTAAGATTCATTGTGCATTACGTTAATACACTTGTGAGAGTACAGATGGCTCCCAAGGCATTATTTGTTTTTCTACTTTAGTTGTTTCTTTATAAAAAAAAATAAAAAACAGCCTCAGCACATCTCTAAAGCGTAAGCATTTTCAAAAAACAAAAAGAATGTCACCCTAAAACGAGGTCTTGAACTAACAGATGTTATTGTTATTAGAAAAAGTTTGATCAGATATTACACTGCTGAACTGCTATTTTACAGTCTTTGCCATTCAGTTTTCCAGATGACACTGAGAGAATATTAAAGTCGAATAATCCACCATTAAGCTGTTTTCGGACATGCTCAGAATGCCCTGAACTTTCTAGATGTGATAATAATAATAATCTATCCATCCATTTTCTTATCCGCTTATCCTACTTAGGGTCACACAGGAGCTGCAGCCTATCCCAGCTGACATTGGGTGAAAGGCAGGGTTCTCCCTAGACAAGCTGCCATTCCATCTAGGTCTTACACAGACAACTACACATATGACATCTTTACCAGTTTAGGGTCATCAGTTAAGCTGACCAGTTTACCTTTGGCCCGTGAGAAGAAAATGGGAGTCGCTGAAGGAAATCTATGCAAGCACAGACAGAACAAAATAACTCCATTGTGCTGCCCCAAATGATACGTAGTTATAATAATAACAACCTTAAAAACATTAGTAGATCTCTCTCAAAGTCTCTCAGTTGAAAGTCACGATCATCTGCACAAGGATAGGTCACATGGCGGTGATTTAAGTGTGAACAAGGATAAGCAGAGTAACAGTTGGCAGGGTACGTGAGGTTTTTAATGCAGAACGTAAACAGTGTTTAGCGGACCACCTTGAAATATTCTACCACAAAGTACTCCAAGGCTCACTTTCCCCCACAGACGCTCACATGAACGAACCATCGCCCCGAGGCGATGGTTTTTAAGAAAAATACCTAACAGTGCTTAAATCTGTCTTTTTGTGACAAAGCTCGACTCCACAGGGGAAGGCATGCAGTTTTGCACATTTATAAGGCATAAGCACCTCCTCTGGCACTTTGGAGCATCAGGTAATTTCTTCACAGACGATCACACGCATCTCACTAATCAACAAGGTGGAGACCATGGCTTGGTGTTGAGTTTTGGCTCCCTAACTCTTCTTTGTTGTCAGTGTGTTCAGTTTTTCTGAACACACAGAAGTGAATGAGTTTAAAATACAGGTGGCAAAACAGGTTAGCATACCAGTGAGCTGGACAGTTGAGCTCGATGGAAGGCTTTTAGATGCAGTTGCCGATCGAGCTGATGATGATGTTTTAGTGCGTGAAGCTAATTTTTGCTAGCATACCACTGTTGACAGATATTTATGTCTCCCAACCACTTTCTTTTCCGGAATCATTCAGTCTTTAGCGTTTGGTTTTCTGTCTGCAAAATATTGCTAACATTGCTGCACCAGAGCTTTTGTTTTTCTTTACATCTGCTTCCACTTTAAATCAGTGGAGGTCCCTCTGGCACATTCATTTTATTAATATCCTGCAGTGTGCGTTGAGCTATTATCTCCAAATCGTGTAGCATGTACATGATTTAGATCTAAAAGAAAGAAATTCTCTGAAGTTTCCCCTTTTGTGTGCATGATGCAACCTGATTTCAGAACTAAATGGGATTTTAAAACTCCTGTCGTTTGAGCCCAGCATTAGTTCTACTCTAGGTAACATTTAAGAGACCAGAGATAGAGGATCTTAGGGATCTGAAAGGAGCATACTTAACAATCAGATAATTAATCGTGAGTTAGTCCATTTAAGTACTAAAAGGAAATCTTAACATAAATTCTAAAATACTAAAGAGCCTTTAAAACGTGTTTTGTTTTGGTGCGTCATGAATCACATGTTTGTGTGAGAAATCTTAGGGAGGACTATACATGCAGCATTGTAGTGTAGCATTGTAGGCTTCCCAGACAAGAAAGGTTGAGGCAATGATTAAAATTTTATTTTCAGTTACGATTTTGGCTTCCACGTATTATAAAATGCAATTTTCTAGATGAAAATATCATTGCGCTGCATTCTGTTTCACAGTGATTCTCAATGCAACCTTTGCATTTCCCTGAAAGTATGCAAGAACTCACTTCCTGCCAGGCTGGTGTGGGTTTTCCTTATTGTGAGCCAAGATAAAAGAACCTTTGGTCAACAACAATAGAAAAATCAATGAAGCTATTTCAAAAAACATTGCTTTCAAGGAGTTATTAAATTCAACAAATATAAGATGTTAAATACTTGTGGTCTTAATGCTGACAAAAATAATCCTGTTTCTGAGTTTTGCCATAATCAAGCGGACTCGTTCTTCTAAGGACACTCTTGTGCTGCCACCACCTTATAATAGAGATTGTTGAGGTTGCTCTGTCTACAAAGAATAAACAAGCTGACAGTCGTACATACGCTAATGGAGAAGAAAGTATTTGACATAATTGCCTCCTCATATCACAGTCCCTCAAGACTAAGTAAAAAGTGAAGGAGCTGAGGCCATTGGTCCATTTGTTGATGCTTGTGCACATTTTATGTGTATTGTTTAGTCATTTAATTTCAAGAATAAAGATCCTTGATGATCACCTCTGTTCAAGAAAGAGGTAAGCTACTGGACTACACGTCCGTATGTGCCTGGAGTTATACCTTTACCTTTTACATCTAAAATAAATCTGTTAGAGTAGGAGCATTATAAAAGAGTTTTGGTTATTCTAAGGCTTAAAGTTGGGCATCAGTCACACATGGCTACAAACCAGTCAGTGACCCCATGGTAACCACCAATTGCTAGAAAGAATAAAAAGAAAAACTAATACTCAGATACTAATCGATTATATTGGATACTCATTTGCAACCGTATTGATCCCAGCAGTGCCATCTTCACCTCCTGACTCAGTCCATAAACAGAGATCGTTCACCTTCATTACAGCTAAAACCAGCATGTCTCAAAAGGTGCAATTTCTACTTTGAAGATGAAAACTCTTCAGTTACAGTTTAGGTCGCACTCTTCACAGTCTCACAACCACTAAGCGAGTAGTTGGTTAGTGTTTGCAGGCAAGCTGGTATTTTCCATATAAACTGTGGGCGACTGTCTGTGAGTGAGGTTTTCAGTGTAGCATTGTACATATTGCTAACAACTTCAAGGAAACCTTCACCAACCAGTCAGGCAATAAACATTTTTCCCTAGTGACTGGTGGTTACCATGGGGTCAGTGACAAGTCTTTAGGCCTGCGTGACCGGAACTTAGCCATCAATTTCACAGTGACCACCAGCAACCACTCACAACCTGTGGGGGAATGCTCATTTTTCCCTAGCGACTGGTGGTTGTCAGGCAGTCGCCTGTGTGACTGAGGCTTTTGTCAAATAATACTTGAGCTTAGGAATATAATATAATGTTACTAAAATAAAGTAGAGTGCATATTTTTAGATCTTTCGGTTAGTTTGTGTTTGTGATATAAAAATATTAAATAAAAAATGGTAACTTTGTTTTTTTATGTTTTTGTCAAATAAAGTGCAAGAAGGTGGCGGAAGCCTTTATTTACTATATCACGCACGTACTTGTAACATTCAGTTGTGTTCGGTGTCATTTAGTCAACATGGCAGTTCACAATAACAATCTTTTTACAGTAAGGTAGAGCCCCTAAAAAATTAGAGACTAAATGATAATCCAGCAATCCTTTATGAGCACACAGGTACCAACAGTAGGCAGGAAAAAGTTCTTTTTAACAGGAAGAGAGGCATAACCGGGCTGAGGGAGTGTCAGGAGTGAGGGGAGAAAATACAGATAACAAACAACAAATATTTCAAACGTGACATCAATCTTTTACTTGTTATCTTCAATATACGATGCACAGAAACACACTGGTGTGCGTGCTTTCATTGGCTTGTGCTGGCCTGCATGCGTGTTCACATGTACTGTACGCTGAGCAGCTAAGCGATGACCACTGCAGTGTTTTGGTCAAAGAGCGTTTGGTTAGAAATCACATGGGACTGAAGTGACTTCGTATAGATGCAACCACTTCTCACAACACACACATGCGCGCTCGCGCACACAAACACACGCACAAGTCTTGGAGATATGAAGAGAGCGAGGAAGAGAGACCGAGAGGTGAGGGGAAGACAGAACCCACATCCTTTTAACTGGGTCTCATAAATCACAGACAGCAGCATGGCAGGATTACGTTGTCAAGTAAAAAAAATTGTGATTGTGTGTGTGTGTGTGTGTCTGTGTGTGTGTGTGTGCGTGCTATAAAGGTGCATTTTGTGGTTCTGCCTATGGTAGGACAGGTGGCACTGGTGCAGCATTGTTCTGTTGTTGTTTGTTGGGGAAAGACTACATGAAGCCAACTCACAAGGTAGAGACAGCTGAACAACTTGAAAAGACTCAAATGAAAAACTGAACAGGTGGAGGAGAAGCTGAGAAGTTGTAAAGGTTTCACGGTGAGGCAGAGGGGGGGCACCGAATGTGTTTGTATATGTATGAGAGAAACTGAGAGTGTGAGAAAAGAATTAGGATGGTTCAGTTGATTCATCACGAGAGAGAGAATGAAGAAAAATGCTTGAAAATGCATTTTGATAGCATGGGGGAAGTGAAGTGGGAGTATATTTAGAGGCGGAGGAGAAAAGATGGAACGAATGAGAGTGAGAGAGATGGCGGGGGAGAGAGTCCATCATAGATCTGTGGTTGCAGCCTTCAATCAATTATTAACGCCATGCAGATTAGCAGCCGAGCCGACAAACGATGCAATGATGGCTGTCAGTTTCCCCCGCACCGCCGCCTACCTCAGGGAATGATGGAGAATGAGAAAACGACAGAGGGAAAAAGACAGAGGGGGTGAGCAATGATGAGAGATGAGATGGAAAAAAAAAAGTTGGCGCAGACTTGTTCTGTGGTGTGCTTATTCCTCTCTCAGAGAAAGACTGAAGGAGTAACAACATTTCTGCATGTGAGGAGTGTGATATGTTAATAAGGCAAGCTGAGCAATGAAGTACAGTCATCTGCTCTCAGCACTGGATACGGTACAGTTTAGTTCAGCAGATAGAGATCCCGAGGCCATAGTCTCGGAAGTAGTTTGGGAACATGCTGTAAAAGCTTTCTAAGGTACTTATTGTGTTAAAAACTCTGCTCTTCATTTGGGGCAATATTGTAAATCAGTCAGTTTCATAGCTTTTTGTGCTTTGGCAGATTTGATAATCAGTGAATAATTTAAGCCATTTTTTTTTTAAATGTGCAAAAAAATAATCTTTTGGCTTTTTAAAAATGTAAAAATATGCATGTTTTATGTCAAGGCAGAGTGACTATTGATGGCTTAATAGAGCATGGACTTCAAAAGTGCTGCTCAATCATTTTTTAACAGAATAAATCACTGTCAACTGATAAAAAAAGGACATCAGTTGTTAATGAAAGTAGTCGTTAGTTTTATCCCTACACTGCTCCATGTTGTAGATATTATACATTTACAACATGTAGATCTAATGCATTGATTTAAATTATTTATTTCACTCAAATAAGCAAAAAAAAAGAGGCATTGCTTCGGTGCTGTTTTTGCTACTTATTCTCACATCTTTATAAAACCTCTTAAAGCTCATTTTAGTTTCTGTTGGTTTGTGGCTGATAGTCTCTGTGTATTATGTTCTTCATGTCTTTTATAAACAATGTAACTGCCAGTTGCTTTAAAATGATGTAAAGCACTTTACAGACTTTTTCAAAATGATGTTTTCCTCCTGTTTTTAGAGTCGCGCTAATAAATTTTCTTTGGCTTATTTCTTTTTTTTAAGCGGTTTCTAAATTGTATTTCCAGACTCAGACATGTGTGAATTATATTGTGTGATAGAATTGTGTGATGTACTTTTTTAGTTTAAGAAATAGTCGTTGGAAGGGGGATTTTGTTAAAAAAATAAATAAATAAATAATAGTAATAAATAAATAGAAAACATAATGCCAAGTTATAAAAGAAAATTGGTTTTGTTACATAATATGGTCTGCTAATATCTAAGGATGTAACACAGTATAGGTGTGAAATTTTAAATAAGGTGCAGAAGCCACAAAGAAAATCATGTAACACCGAGGAGAACAAATATAACTACAAGTCTGCATCAGTAGACTGTGTTGTTTCCCTGCTGAAAACCCCAGTGTCTGGGATTTTCTTCCCATTTTTTTTTTTCCCACGGGTACTTTGTCTAAAAATGTCAGGAGTATAAAAACACAGCAAGGTGATGTTGCCCACTTTTCCAGAAAGTTGGGAAATATATAAAAGGACTTGAACTTCAGACCTCTGCTTGGGAGAACAGTTTTGAGGCACTGCATTGCAAGCAACCAACATTGTCAAGGGAAATGAAGATGATGACGAGGCAATCTGCAGAGGTAAGAGAGAGAGAGAGACAGGAGAAAATGGGGGATAAGAGAAGGAACGTAGGTGAAAAGGGGAGAGGAAAGCTTTAGGCGGTAGGTTTGTTTGGCCCTAAAATATATAACATAAGGTCTGTCAAGGTCACCACAGCTTGGGTGCCCTTGATTGTGCACAATTAACCCGTATGCCCATTAGCACTATATATAGCTATGTATAGAGCTTAACATAGAATAGTGTTGAGCGATGCCCTTTCAGCATGTTAAATATCTCAAAATTTAAAAGTCACTTTGTTATATATATATAGTACATAATGTTCCCTCCTGTATTATCTTTATTCACACAATTATGTTAGACTTGGCTAGAGGAAATTAAACACACTTACCTGGTCATTACACAAAGGCTCAGTATAACTGGTAGACATTTCACATTTCATCAAATCCGAGCTCTATCTGGAAACGAAAAGCTCACACGAAATGTACATTTTGTCCTGCTCATTTTCTGTTTTTAATGTTAATGTTTAAAGTTTTACATCAGCGGTTCCTAACTTTTGCACATTATAATCTCTCAATATGAAGTAAAGTTCACTGGTAATTACTGCTTTCAGTGTTGTAAATGGCATCAAGCTGTAAGCAGATCTTACACTGAGGCATTTTCAGCCTTCTTTTTTTTTTTTTCCTTCTAATGTTGTTTCAGTTGAGTCGTTTTTTGGAGGCCTGAGGCAAGAGGAAGAAGTAAAAGTTTCCAGTTTTTGAAGCAAAATGCAAAAGTCAAGAAAAACAAAAAGTGGGTAAATAATTTTTTTGTAGTCTACTCTGTGATATAGTGTTATCGTCTGATAGAGATCATCTGGAAGAACTAAACGCTGATTTTCTGCCACACCTAATTTAGTTATAACCAGGGATTAAAGTGGGATCTGGCAGGTGAGGGTATCCCAGGATGCGATTTAGTGGTGCGACAGAGAAAAATGTCTTGCCTCAGTGCTTGTATTGTAGTTGGTTAGCACTGTTACCTGACAGTAAGAAGGCTCCCAGATCAAACCTTCTTGCTGGCTGCTGGCTCAGTGCTAGCTGGGGGTTTTCTGGTTTATTCCCACCACCCTATTTTTTTCTTTTTCTTCAAAAATCTGTTGTTCAAAAACTGACACATACATTCTACTGTGAGATATAAACTGCTCACAAATACCAGAAATGATATAAATTAAAAGTAAGATTTGCAAATGAATGTTTATTTTCTTTCTTTTCCCCCAGTTTCAAAAAACTTTAGAATTTTATGTCAGTTATTTCATTGTACAGGGCTAGGTTTGAATAAGGCACTGCATGCACCTGCACTCTACAATATATAACCATCTACCACTATTTTGCTTCCCTTCCTACAACTTGCCATAGTGCAAAACTTGAGTTTGGAAAGTTTTACTAATGAGCGCTATCAGCTTGAATTCAAATTGATGACTGCCACCCTTGACCTAACCCAGCAGTGAGCCTAGAAACATCAGTCTGACCTGTACCAGGCAAATTTCACCAGGCAATAGTCCAAAACTGTAAACTTTAGAGTATTGCTATCCACCCAGTTCATGGCCTGCACCTACTGCCCTGCACAGCTCACACAGACTTTGAATAACTCGAATAATTATCATTTAATTTATTGTCAAATTCATTTCAGATTGTGAAACCTAAAAAAATCCAGCAAAACATCATCTGCAGAGGCCCTGGGTGGTTCAGTGTGCTCTGAATGAATGATTTTTACACACTTTTAATTTCATCTGGTTTATCAAAATGTCAGTTGTTGGCCACTCTTTATTTTTGAATGTTTTTTCCATCTTACCCTTTTGTCCTCTTATTCTTACATCTCCAAGTGGGCTTTTGAAGGTATTGTAATAATGCTTCGAAGCATTTTGTAGATCAAATATTTGTTACAAATCTGTCTTCACCCGACACTTCACACATGCTTCCATTACTGATGCCTTTGCCCACTCCTTAATGTGTTTGTAGACTCTCAGAGACCAAGGGCAAAATAAATTAAGCATGGAGACCTGCAAGGTGTGTAAGCTGAATGAAAAAAATATATGGACAAGGGTGTGGTGCTGGTTGAAAAGTTAGAGTGTGAAACACAAGTTAAGGGTTGCTTTCCTTGCCCGAAGGCTCCCTTGCAGGAAAAGAGGTTTCAGGCTTCCCAGAAAGGAACAAGGCTTTGCAATTAACCAGAGTGCCAGAGATGAAAAAAATAGATGATGAGAGAGTGCTGGCAAAAAAGAGCGAAATGAGAAACTGCTCAGGAAGAGCGTATGGGGGTATTTGTGGTCACACTGACCATCTGACTGAAGTGTGTATATCAGTATCTCCACGAACTAGATGAAGTGAGGTTTAAGCAAGGTCACATTTTCCAATGTGTTGGTTTCTATCAACTTTTGAAAGGAGGTGATGGCAGACTGTCTAGTGCTGCACCGCTCTGTCTGTCTTTCTTTCTGTCTGCCTTTCCCTCTTGTCAAACTAGGGCCCTGCCGCCAGTGGCTGCCTGCTGCACCATCTGTAGCTGCAAAGTGCCCAAAATTCATTAGCGGAGCGAGGCGAGGGAGACGAAAAGCAAAAATCCACCAGGAGAGTGACACAGAGGGAGAGAAAAAAGCAAGCAGAGAAAAGAGGGGACTGAGAGGGCAGGGGCAGGCAGGGTAAGAGAAACTGAGTTTTGAAGCTTTTTAATGAAACATCTCTTTCAAAGGAATGCAGAAGAGTTATAACAAGGAAAGGGAAGAGCAGAAGGGAAGGGACAAACTTAGAGAAAATAGAGTCAAGTAGGCGCTCTGAGAAAATGAGAGAAGAGAGAGATGAGGCAGAGTAAGAAAGAAAAATGAGAGGAATGGAGTGAAGCAAATGGAGAAATGAGGCGGAGACGAAGTGACAGCAGAGAGAAAAGCTTGAGGATAGGGGAGCCAAAGAGGGGAGAAGATGAGGAGGACTAACGGTGGTGGTGGTGGGGGGGCTCTGCATGGCAGCAAGATGTTCCTTGAGCCTGTCAGAGTCTGACTAAAGATCAGGATTTGTGTGACACATCTGTACTAAATCTCTAACAACGACATTCTGCCTGCCTCTGTCTTTATCTGGGGAGCTGCGTCTCTCACTCATTTTTATCTCATTTTCTCTGTGTTTTTTTTTTCTGTTTTAGTTGTTTTGATCTATTATCCCTGCTCTGTTTCTGTCCCGCTTCCGTTTAAAATTACGTCATGGCATTTCTGCTTTGTTTGACATAATCTGCAGCAGTAGGTGACACAGAGCGTAAGAGAGCAGATTAAACGTCGTAAAGATTCTGAACCTGAAGTCTCACGCATAGCTGGATTTATTCTGCCCATCCAAAAGCAAGCCTCTTTCATTTCCCTTGTACATTATTTATTTTTTGACTCCTCAGACTTCTATTATCTTTGCCCTCTTTTCTGCACTTCATTGCATTTCATTTTTTTCCTTCTCTTCATTCTCTGACTACCTCAGCATTCCCAGGCAGCGCTTCCTCCCCCTCCACCTCGCTTTCTGTCACCTCCTCAACCTCCCACCCCTACCTCACCAACCCTCCCCCCCCCAGGCAGCTCTTACGCCGTCATCTAGCTGCAGCACTGACTCATGATTCCCACGAGGGCTGCGAGGTGACAGGGATCATAGAGCTTTGTGGAACTTGTATGCTCAGATAAGCAGCTGAATTAGACGTAGGAGAAGATCAGCTGTGGCATTGCAGGGGGAGAAGAGATGAGCAAGGGGTTGAGAAGATAAGAAAGTAGTGAGAGAGAAAAAAGAGAGGAGTAAAAGGAGGTTGAAGAAACATGGCAAAAGGAGAAAAAACGGGACGTTATTGCTGGATATGGAAAAGTATTTGCAAAGATGTTTTACAAAGATTTTACATCACTGCAAATGCAAACACAGACAGATGCAGACATCACAAATGTGGAGTTGTTCTAGCCAAGTGGAATTGCTGCACAGACAAGTATGCAGCAAACGCACAGAGCCTTTGGCACAATTGTGATAAATGAACAGTTGCGGTTAGTTGGGAGTTTGTAAATAGAAAAAGTAACTGGTGAGGAGAGTTTCAGTGGTTAAACCTGCTGAGGTCTGCAGTTCTTTTGGCAGAGTCATTCTTACTCTCTATTTGAAGGAGCTGGTTATCCTTGTTTCGTTAAATTCAACATTTTCCAGTGGCTACATGGATGGCATTGTTGTTCAATGTTAATGGTGATGCATAGAGTACAGTTTTGTTTTGTTTTTTAAGTCAGTAGCATGACAGGTCTGACAATTTCAGCGTAAATTCTGTTAATATCCAGGACCAGCTTCTCACGGAGGAAAACCACAATGTCATGATGGTTTTTGTTTGGTAGGTTTATTTATTCATTTTGCTTCTTCTGAAATGAGAAGTGTGGATGGAGTTACTGTAATACTGGTAACGTTTCCTACACAAACTGAGATAACCTACTAATTATTGCAAAGTAGAAATAAAATATTTCAATTCCTCTCATCGACACTGGAGCACAGACTTCTTGGATAGGCTGTAAATACATTTAAATGGTTTTCACATGTGAACTTTGGACATTTTGGAGGGAATCAGCTTCCACATTTAACCTGGCATGTGTCATACAATAGTCTGCTTTAGACACGCTTACACTGCTGGAAATGCTTTTGGTTCTTTTGGGAGTGACCTGGTTAGTGTGAGCAGAATGCAGCACACAAGATGACCACTTGTTAGCCGCAAATGCACTCATCTATTAGCTACACTGTTCACACGTCACCACAATCCTACATTGCACAGAATTTATTCTAGAAAGCTGGCAGGTTAAAGAAATGGCTATTCCAGTTGCATTCTTACATGCAGCTCTGCCAGGCGATGTCCAGAAAAGTTCAGGACTGCAGCCTATGTGTGAAAACTGCTTTTTCAACATCACAAGCTATATCATTTGCAAGGAAATGGTATTAAAAATTCTCCAAAAAGACCCAGAAATGCTGTCAACTTCAGTTACTCTAAGTAGCTGAGGTAATGACCAGTAGATGCAGACTGTCGGCATCCAGCTGTCAATTCAAGTGGCTACGCAATAATGCAAATAATAGTGCAAGCTTTCAGCCATGATATCATTTAGGCTAGTGAGTTGTTAAAAAAAGAAAATGTCAGGTTTCAAGGACATAAGTAATGTTTCCTGGCTCTGACTTTCTGCTCTCTTGCTCTAAGAATGCAATTTTAGGGAACTACATGAAATGACTACCTCTGAAAAAAAAAGTCCAAGAGTGGGCATACTATTAAAAAAAAAACCTAGCAGACCTGAAAACTACAGACTTGTTGATGAAATTGCATAACAGCATAAAAGAATTATTAAGTTTTCTTGAACAAACAAAATCACCTTTTTCTCATTATTGTTTTTGTTGAAAAGTCACTTTTTATTCGGGTCTAAATGTACCGATTTAAGCACAGTCACGTCCTGCAGGTGGTTAACGTATCTCAGGGGTTCGATTTTAATCCTTTGCTCTACACTCATGTGCAAATTTGTGAAGAAAAACATCTGGCTAATGTGTTGTCGGGTTCATTTTCGAATCAAGTCCGTGCCGATTTAATTATGAGTGAGTAAATAAACGAGACACCTTGGAAAAAAGCTTTGAACCGCAATAACACTATAGCCCTTTAGTCACCAGCTGAATAGCTGTAATAAATGAAATTTAGAGTTAGTCTCGAGTCTTGATTTTATGTTATGGTAAACCTATAAAAACATTTTGATTAGCAGCATTCAACTTTTAAACTTTATCTATTTTTTGTAAACATTCCTCATAGTAAAGAATCTGCTTTCAGCAGTCATTGCCATATACACAAATTTTAACACAGCTTTTTGACATTTGCAGTACACCCCGGTGGCTGTGCGTGTTTTATTATTAATATTTCAATTTATGTCTCAGGAAGATGGTTACGTCTTGATGTCCCATTGTTCCCTGGTGCATTTTACGCAGTAAATTGTAACACACTTGGAAAAAAACTAATTATTCTTCGGTTCCGTTTGCTGTGGTTGTCAACAACTGTCAAGGTGATAGAACAAATAAATTGTATGCGTATATCTAAATTTAATACCTGCTATTATATTGTCATATCGGTATATGCATTTGAATAAGGGATGTCTGCAGCCTTCACATGCTTGTGCGTGCTTTTGGGCACGCAGTAGTGAAATTGTTTTGCAGCTCATTCACACATGAGGGAGAAGGGAGCCAGAGATCATTTTCAGTGCTCCACATGAAGGAGCATTAATCCAATTCAAACAGCTCCAAGGAGACAGCCCTCTAATAACTTATGGTGACTTAGGAATTTGTTTATATTTGTAACAGCGCACTGAAAGATTAATAACGTCCACAATAGGAGTTATACGACAATATCTGCAAGAAAACACAAAAACAAAATGCAGAAACCAATGTGTAGAGATAAATGAAAGGCAAATTAGCCAGTGGCGTTGTATTTAATTACACATTACTTCTGTCACAGCTGTAGTTACGCTACTGATTTCCTCCTATTCCTCGATAGCCTCAGGCTTTGGTAAAACAGCTTCATCAGGAGCATGAGCCAGCAGATTCATAAGTAGCTCAGTCCACCAGGGCTGACATAAATGCACAGCTTAGTTTTGCCCCAAGTAACTGGCTGCATGCTTGTTTCCCCCTCAAACAGACTATGACACATTAATTCACCTTTACCTCCCTTTTCATCTCTTAGTTTTTCAGTATTTTCTGGATGCCAAACACAAACCCCTCTCAGTTTTGCTCAGCTGCAAAGATTAAATGGACTCTCTATTGATTGCTCTTTTCAAATGCACTGGCCTTTCTAAAGGAATAGCAAAAGCATACCATCACCTAGTGAAAGAAGGGGCTGGAGGGTGAAATGGGTGGACGTGTGGGGGGCCCAGACTTTTCTTCAAAGTCTGAAATGTTTTTTTTAACTCAGTGGGCCTCTTTGCTCAGCAAAATGAAGAGGGCAGCCAGTTATCATGTTAGTGAGACTATCATGCTGTCGAGAGAATGGATAAGGGCTTTTCTGCAATTGAGCAGTGGCAGTACGCTGGCGGTGCCAAAAGCTAGCCGGGGTGTCATCCGGCTCCCATCTGGTGTGCAACACGGATGCTGAGAATAAGACAGGGAGGCTCCGTGATTTGGTTAAGGAGAATGCATTCTAGCCAAGAAAGCCAGGTAGCTCATAAAAGAAAATAATGTCAACCAAGCTCCCTCCAACTTACAGGCCTGAGCTTGTGCTGGTGGCTTGAATGTCTGCCACGTGCTCTCCAACACAGCTGTAGCCAGATAAAACTGGCACAGCGGCTATGTGTGCAGGATCTAGTGGTGACAACTCACAGCAATGGAGCAACAATGGTGAAAGCTGCTGCGATTCCGAATGCAAATGAACCCCATCCACAGCTGTAAGGATAGCTGCGGGCACAGCCAGGCGGGCTGTAACTGCACATAAACAGGGAGAAGTGTGCAAACACTTGCACAAAAACACACACTTAAAATGCACACACACAAATATTCACAAACATGCGCGTAGCAAACAGATTTATACAATCTTGCAAATGCACAAATTCACATTCATTATCTCTTTGCCCCTCTCCCACTCACAGACACACACACACACACACACACACACACACACACACACACACACACACTGATGCTTACTTCATCTATACTTGCCAGCATCTTAGTGCACTGCAGCATGCCTACCTTCCTTTTCTCTACCTCTCCCATTCAGTCCCTCTGGAGCTCCCTGCTAAGCAGGTGTTAGCTGATTTCTGTTCTCTCAGGTAATTCTGTTTTGTTCTTCGCAGCAAGTACTACTGCTGTGAATTATTCTGACAGCACCTTACTCTTGGGCTCTGGCCCTCACCTTCCCCGCCCTCCTGCCCCAGACTATTTTCCTTTTCTTTCCCCGAATTCCGCGCCTCCATCCGTTCTTCCCTGCTTGGATCTCCTCCTTTACCGTCCCCTGTGGTGTGGATAGCAAAACCCACGGACAAGCAGCCCAGCGGTCCAGAACACATTAGCCTGCACACACAAACACACGTGGCTGCCACAGTGAGTATACACACGCTCGAAAATGTTAACTCAAACACACATGTCGAGAAATATACACACACACACATCAATTCACGAACACACACGTCCTTAAATGCAATTCAGGGGCACTTGAAACCATCACATTCCAGCAGTACACGCAGTTATTTTTGCATTCATTGAGCTTCAAGTGTGTTGATGGAAAAATGTTGCCGGTTTGCGGTAGCCAAAATTTGGTTCCCTCTTGTTTTGCTGTTTGCAAAAGGCAGAGACAAAGAATGACTTATTTTAGATTGCTCATTACCACGGCAGTTTCAGACACCAGCTAATTGCCCTCCATTCAGTCATTACAATTAACTGGTCTTATTGCTCTGTTTGAGTATATTACATATTTTGCATATTTCAACAAAAATATGTCATTATCAGAATGAAATGAATGGTAGTGGGAAAATTAATAAGCTAAGTCAGTAGTTGTGCTGTAAAGGCTTATGCATGCAAAAGAAAAAATCTAAACAAAAGCTAAATTAAATCTTTTATTCTGCTCCACAATGACTCGAGACTTTGTTCGAAATTCACTGAATGTATTTGCAGCGTATCTTTTGTCTTTCATGGAAATTGCATGATTTCACTGTAAGTTAATGTCCAGATTAACAGAAGTGGCAGTAATTTTCAGGTTTTTGTTAAACTCTGTTTTTCTCATTAGTCCTACTTTTCAAGTCTATCGTAAATGACCATTGGCAGCTTATATTGCCGTGGTCATCCATTTCACACACATACGGCCCAAACACTCAACTGACTTTTTGATGCCTCATTCCTTTTGACTCCACTTTACAGCCAGTGGTCCTATCAAAAATAACTGTGCCCATGCTATTACACTTCTTTGTTTCCTGTCACTATCGGCCAGTAATTGCTGTTTTTATTGTAGCCTCTTAGAGGCTGGAGTGTAAACTATAGGGCAAGCCTCACCACTGTGCTGGAAGCTTAATCGCATGGATGGAAATATATGCTCGGTCGCTCAGCGTTGCATGAGTAGATGTGCCATAAAGATGAAAAATATGGAACATCAGAACATACCGAGAGTTTTATTGCATATTTCATTGTAAAATGTAGGCGATTTTGATCTTTATTTAACTTATAAAAATGACTCACTGTTTTGTTTTACATGTGAGCTTTGTGTTCGGTAATTTGTAACAGTAGAGGAAAGTTAACAGAGGTATAAATGAACATTGTGTGACATTGAAATGTCCTAGCAAGAAAAATGACAGGATCAGCCATTTCAGCAACTGACGAAAACAAATGACAAAGCCCCCGAGCAGATGTAGAAATTATAACTCATGCCCATCGGGAAATCGACTCCTGTTCATTTCCAAGTTCCCTGCCAAGACTCAATGCTACTTGAAGGATAACTTTGGTGTTTTATATGTTTTTATTATTGTCGACAGACATTTAAAAAAAGATCAAAACTAGTATTGTTTATGTACTCCAAAAGCCTGATTTAGCTATTTTCTCTGTGCTATAGAACCTCGCTATTATCCAAAAAATTAATCAAAACACATATCTGATTCACACTACTATACAGCATGCTGTGCATTGTAAAAAATGCCAGTAGTATTTGGAAAATAGTACTTCACAGCCTAATAACAGTAATCACTTTCGCAGTCGGAGAGCCTGTAAAGAGATGCATGTCGCTTTTCTTAGCTTATTGCGTCCATTGTGTGCTTTGGGCTACATTTCTTTGAAAAACGTACGTGTCTTCAACCCAACAAGCATGACTATATTGTACTATATGCACTCATCAGCCACTTCTTTAGTTATAGCTCGCTAGTACTTGGTTGGACCCTCTTTTGCTTTCGTGACACAAATTCAGTAAGGTGCTAGAAACATTACTCAGAGATTTTGGTGCAGGTTTGTCAACTGCATGCATCCAAAGGTGCCTTATTAGATTCAGATCTGGTAACTGTGAAGGCTATTTGAGGTCTACAGTGAACTCACTCTCATGTTCAAGAAGCCAGTTGGAGATGATTTGAGCTTTGTCACATGGGGCGTTAACCTGCTGGTAGCAGCTATTGGAAGATGGGTACACTATGGTCGTAGAGGATTGGACGTGGTCAGCAGGCTGTGGTATTTAAAGGATGCTCAGCTGGTCCAGAGTGTTCTAAGAAATGTCCCCTACACCATTACACCACCATCACTAGCCTGAACCAGTGATAGAAGGCAGGGTGGATCTAGGCTTTCATATTGATTGTGTTAAATTCTGAATCCACCAGGCAACAGTCGTCTATTTTGGAAATACAAATTGTAGCCTCAGTTTCCTGTTCTTAGATGACAATGCCTAAGTAATTCCGTAAACACAGCCCCAAATTGGGCATTATTATTTTTATTTGCAGAAATGTTTGGTCACTTTGTTAACCACATGTTAAAAGGCAAGAATGACCCACATGCAAAAAGCTTTCGCTCCATTTTTTGTTTACTAGGGTGATGATTCCCACACCCTGTGACGTGATGGAAGCACCGGAGTCTATTTTACTTGGACTTAGATGGCTTACAAGAGCCTCACAAGAACTGCACTTTGGACACTGTGTTTGTAGTAGATTCGGATGTAGTAGAACTGAATGGAAACCATCATTAAGCTAAGAACTGTCAAGAAGGAAGATTTATAACGATCTAAATAATTATCACAAAGTGTTAAATGTCAGGGATTTGTAATATCCAGCAGACCATTTTCTTATCCGTATTAGGGTCTGGGGGTTATCCAAGTTGTCATATGGTCACAAGTTAATCACAGCGTAAACACAGAGAGACAGACATTCACACCTAATAATGGCCGCTGTTGCTTATGTAAACTGCAGCAAGCGCCAAAAGAAACATCACAACCGCTGGCACGCGCTGTGCTTTGATGTCTTTTTGGCTTGTTGTGAATCTCTCAGTTTTTGTTACTTTGGTACGCTCAGCCAGGTTGGAGACATGAGTGTACGAGTGGGTTGGTCTTTGGTTTCATTTCAGTGATCAATGGTGAAGCTCAGAAATTCCCAGATTGAAGAGAGGGAGATGCAGCAACAACTTGAAAAATGAAATATTCTGGAGAAACCATTGAAACACTTAACTTAATGATATCAAGTGTATTTACAGAGTGTCTCTGTTAGAAGACCCACTGTAAAAGAGAAAACATACACACAAAATAAACTGAATGTAACACCGAGGTGCAGATCCGCAGCTCTGATTTACTTGGCGCCATAGAAGGCATCGTGTTGCTGTTAGGTTGCCTCTGCTGTAGGTATGATATTCCTTTTGTTGCCAATAAAGTATGTTATTGTCAGAGGAAGTTGGATGGAGAGCTAGTTGCAGTGAATCAGTATTTTAAGCTTCTCTTTTAAAGCTGTGACAGCACTTAACCACAAATCTGTCAAATTACCAGTGCACAGGGTGTATTTAGGGGGGTCTACAGGGCCTTGTGTATGGCAGGCAGGCAGGAAAGCAGGCCGGCGCGCGCCTGTGTGCGCTCGCTGAAAAAGGAAGTAACAGTTTAACTGCTATATTGATCTCAAGAGTGCTAAGGGGTTTAGGCGCCAGTCCAAGGAAAATAGGGGGTAAAAGAAAGCGGTGTGGGGCTCGTCTCTGGTTTTAGCACGCTCGGCTTTTCTCCCCAGCCACGCTTGATTCAATGGTAAAGATCTCTGGCTGCCCATTGAAGTTGTACAACTGGTGCATTGAGTACTGTATGGCTCTGTGCACTCTGCAGTGCTCTATTGATTGATGTGTGAAGAGGGATTAGTAGGTGGGAGGGAGCTGAGGGAAGGGAGACGCTGGGCGGGAATGAGCGATCAGAGGCGGAATTGTGGATGCAGCATGTGTACAATAAAAAGGGGCAGATGTCACATCTTTGGTGAGGCCAAGCTAGACACCCGAGGGTGCTGACCTGGGTTTCTGTACATGTTGATGGTTTGCATGCTTGTGAGTTCAAGCTCTATTAGCAATTGCATATGTGTCAGAATATATCTGGTCCCTGCAAGAGCAGAAAAATACACGACCTTGAGTGGCGAGCAGCTAAAAGTCCATCCAGTGAGAATGAGTTTACTAGAGCACTTAATGTCAAAATAAGCTTCAGTCACGTAAACACTCATTTTAGTCATTCCACTGCGTTGCTTCAGCAGGAAAAAACATATTTGGTCTGAAAGGGGAAAAAATGACATTACCAGACAGATTCAAAACAATTCATTCACCGTGACTTCCCTGACATTTCTTAGATTTCCTGTCAAGTGGAATCCCGCCGACATCCATTTTGCTTCACCAGCAATTGTGAAAAGGAAGCGACCTGCATATCCATCTTGTTGTGCTGTTTGACTGAGGGATCCAGGTGGTTTCTCACTGCTTGCCCATCACTCTCTCTCTGCTCTCCTGTTGCTCGGTCCCTGACAGGTGGTGCTGAGGGTGGAAACAGCCAGGAGGGGAGTCGGGGCTTTCATTGATAGGTTGTAGATGGTTTGAATGAGCTGTGAAGTGAAGGAGAAGAGGACAAGGAAGAAGTGGGTAGGAAAGGGGTTAGTGGTTGGGGAGCTCCAGAGAGGTGGACATGAGGTTGGATTCGGGCCGTCCAGAGTTAATGGGATCAGACGAGGTAGAGAAAGGGATATTGGTGCTGGTTAATGTTTAATCCCCCCATCCCCAATCCCTTGTCTCCTGCCTGCATTTCCCTGCATCTGATAATCCTTGGGCTGCCTCTCTTCATCATCAAGGTGTCGAAGGGAAGTGCCTCTGTAAATATTTAATTGGCTGCAGCATGCCGGTGTTAATTATGCGGGTGTATTTTTCCTTTGCTTTGCTCTCTGCCCCAGCATTTCTGACTGTGTCCTTGCACTTTTCTCTGCTTTCATATTAATATTTCTCTATTGCTCCCGCTTTTATGGTTACTACTAAGGCCAATACTGGTATTATCATACAATACTACTGCTACAAAACTGCTATATCTGCTTCTCTTGATGTAGTTACTGTCAGTACATGCTGTAATTCTGTATTCCACTACAGCTTTTCCTCTGTCTCAGTAACTTTCTTTCACCTCGCCCCGGTTATCAATCTTCAGCTTTCCCCTTCCACCTTGTGCTATACCTCTCTCCTTCTCTTTTCAATTTCAACACCACAGCAGCCCCCTTTAAAATGGATTATTGTTATGGGTTTCATTATAGCCTCTGCTGTTATCCGTCTTGACGCCAATCATGCTTTCAGAAGTAGCTTTCCCTCCTCTCTGTGTTTATTTGATCGTCAAGGGCAATGCGAAATAGATGAACAGTACAAAGACAGCCTTTCAAGGACTTTGCAGGCTAAAGTTGTACAGCTCAATAGGGCTATACTCATAAGTGTCTGCCAGTAGCAAGTGCAATTACAAACAGGCGCATGTAAAAGTCAAGAGAATACAAATCACATAATAGATGTCTCGTGGGTACTGAGCAAGCAGCCTTGCAATGCTTTTACAGACAAAAAGACACAATGTAGGGGAGCAGAGAGACAAAAACACCGGACCACAAGTGGAGGGAATTATGACCATGTCTACATATGGGCAGCAACAGATAAAGTGTTATCCACAGATGAGCAAAAGAGGTTTCTGCTTCTGCAGGGTGTATAAAAACAGAATTGAGTAGCATTGCAGTAGTATTGTGTAATCCCCTAGGCATCCCCGTACAATTTTATTCTCTTAAAATGTCAAATCCAGACTTGAGGCTCAATGCTATGTGCAGACAAAGGCTTAAGGGGGTCATCTGGACAGGATTCAAGGATGCATTTGTGTCTGTGCATGTGCATGTATGATTCTGGAGGAAGGAGGTTCCATTTGTGTGCTAAGCAGGTCGCAGCAAGGACGAGAGATACCACTAGGCATGACAAGACTGTATCTGGGGTTGACAGCAGTGAGCAGGGAAATTCAATATGCCGGTAGCCACACCAACACCAGGGCTGGCTCTGTTCTTTATTATTCATTCTCATCAATGTTTTTCCCCATGTTTCAGTGTAGTAAAACAAAGTGAAGATAAAATATTTGTGTGTGTATCTTAGGTAAGCTAGGTAGCTGATCGTTCAAGATTCCCCGTTGGCAAGCACACTCCTTAGCCGGGTGTCAAGATTTCTGAATCATCCAGGTGGGTGCAGTTTATCATCCTATATGCTGAGAGCCCCAGGAGGGAGAAGAGAAAATGGAGGATTTGAGTTAGGGATCAATAAAGCTGAATGCAACAGAGAAATCGAAAGTGACATCTGAAGATTCTGTTTTGGCCATGAAACAGCACAATAGTGGTTCCACACAGGCCGCATTATTGTTTTGTTTGGCCGTGTCTGCTGTGTTTGACCAGCGACATTTGAATTAATAGCCTGAAAGGAGTAAACACCATGGTGGGAGACACATGCTGTCATTCAGTAAGATGATGTTTACATTTTGTTTTACACCCAACACTCCCAGTTCACACTGCAGAGCCGCTCTTTTTATTCCTTTGTCAGTAGCAGCGATACTGACTAATTTCCATAAAAACACAATGCATTACAGTGTTTTATTGGGTAGTTTTGACACCTGTACTGCTGTGTGTAGGACACAAAATCATATATATATATATATATATAAAAAATGCATGTTGACATCATTGTTTCCACTCGTTTACTTCAACTTTGTTGCAAATCACCATGTAAATTTGGCCATACCAAGTCCACTGACATCCCTGTGGACTTGGTTTGTATGCCTTGTCGTCTGTATTTTTATCAACACTGAGTCGTCCACCTGTCAGGCTCATAATATTATGACTGCTTTTTACACAATGCTTTTCAGGAAAGTGTATCGTCCCCACGCTGCTCTGAGGGCACCTTTGTCTCAGGACAGAAGTGTTTTCTCAAATACAAATGCTGGTCCCGTTGCATTGATGCATTCGAAGTGACAGGGGTCAAAAAGGGTTATACAGTGGTGAGCGTGTGCTTGAGTCAGGTAGATATTATGCTAAATGTTTGTGTGTGTTCCTCTGTGTTATTTTTTTGACTCCCGTGTGCCTACATGAAGTCACATTTGTATTTTCCTCAGGGGATGCGAAGGGAATCTTTTCTATTTTTGTTGTCATGGTGGCCTCCTTTATCTCGATGGGTTTGGTTCACAGAAGAGCGTGTGGGTGTACTCCCAGACTTGCTCGTCTGTGATTTGTCCTGTGATTCACTGTGGGAGAGGAAGCGTGTGGTGAATGTGTTGACCTGGTTATCATGTTTTGCGGCGCTTAGGAGCACAGGCAGGGTGATACAGGTTTTAGAATGCAAGGTGCCAATCGAGCTGTGAAAATGGGAATTGAGTAGGGAAATGGGAATAGCTCCCTGCTGGTTTGTAACCTTCGCAATGTTGTGTGGAGCATTCAGCATATGCACACATCTTTTATTCAATCAATGTGAGTGCATGTGTGTGCCGCATGCGTGTCGCTGTGCTTACATTATTTGACAGAGTGCGCCTTTTCTATGCGTGTGCGTCTGTAATTGTGTCTGTGGGGTAGCGTATTCATGACATCATGTCACACAACAGAATTGAATTAACCTAAATATAGTCTAGTGGGTAGAAAGTATAGAGCACTTGAAAGGAAACAGCTGAGGGCTTGAGCTGAGGACCATCTAAGTCTTAGATGGAAAGCATAAGCACTGCAATGGTATGCAATATTACTCCAGAGTAAAAACCACAGACAGCTTTTAAACACTGAACATGATGG
>VOQK01009931.1:30498-41708 GCA_015052645.1 Benitochromis conjunctus | reverse complement strand
TGTGTTGGTCTTTGTTTGCAAAAAGCTTTAAAAAGATCTTAATCATGTTGAGATAATATCCAATACCTTTGAGATTTTCTACAAATGTGATCTTTTCGGACGGTTTTAGAAAAAAAAAACAAAATCTGTTCAAACTTCACTCATCTTTAGAACTTTAGAGGAGTACCCGGGGACGAAAAGTGAAATATCAGATAGCTTGTACTCTGTTCACAAGTTCCTCATATTCATATGCGGAAAACTGTTAATGATTTGTGGGCATGTGGTGGGATCTGATTTTCAAACAGCTGTTCAGTCACATATTGGATAAAGGTGGGCAGCAACAGATTTCAGACGTCACCTTCTGACCTCCAGCCTTCTTCTGAGTTTAAAAATATATAACTATCAAATACCAGATTTCCCATTAACAGCACCATCAGGGGTACCCACTTTGGTTCACTGCTGAATCCAGAAATAACATGAACTGCAGCGCCTCTATGTTTTTTTCATTAACTGTATGTTACTGCATTAAGGTTACTTTCCCACAAGACTTGGGGACCTTAAATGAGGATATAATTTACAATGATGTAAGGAATGACATCATTTCTTTAAAATGTGATGTAAAGGTTAAATTAAGAAAACAGCTGAAGATGGCATTCACTTAGATATTACAGAATCATGTGCTGATTTTTTGCTGGAATTGGATGAATATAACCAATAAAATGAAAAAGAAATTCTAATTATTTCAGTGGTAGAATCAACACTCAAAAGAGATTATATATAAATCTTTATAATCCTGTCATCTCAACACCTTTGCCATTTTTAAGGTGCCATTTTATTTGGATCACAGTCTTAAGTGCAACATAATTACATCGCTCCCACCCCTCTAACCACCAAACCAGGCACTACCTGCCACTGTTTACTGAAAACTATAGGAGCAAGTAAATGCATCAGTAGGAATGACAACAGTGAGCATTACAGAGACTTGAATGGAGAGGACATCCTCAGGACTGGGTGAAGTTGAGGGAGGCTGATTAAGTGCTCGCAGCTCTTAATGGATATGCAGATTCCAGGGAATGTTTTTCGAACAGATGGTTGCCTAGGTGGGCAGAGCCGGCAGCAAGGCTTCCTACCCTTTTCTCTGCCCTTGTGTCACGCACTTGTCATAAAGCCTGATATGAATTCACACCATTACCACTGTAAAAGCGGTTGTACTCCCGCTTCTTAGAAATCAGTGCGCATTTGTATATCTGAGATCTGTAGATCCCTCATGTAAAACTAGATCAGTTTAACTCATGATTAAATCACCTTTAAAAAATCCTAATCTGGGCAATGTGGTGTTGGGTACTCTCTCTGTATCCATGGAATAAAAAGCTACCTAATTCATCACAAATTATACGTGATAATTAAGCCATTATGTTAACGACATAACAGCAATCACTATATTTATCATATCCCTGAAGAAAGCCGTGAAACATTCATGTGTGTGTTTATCCTGTAAACACCGTTAGGTGAATGTCTATGTGGACATTTTGCAGTGCCAAGTTTCTCTCTATTTAATAAGCACTATATTAAATCCCAGGTCCAGAGCCAAGTGCAGCTCATTATACATGACCGACTGGGATAACCTCTAATGCTTACATTGGAATTGATCCAATTCATAATTACACAAATAAATAAAACACTCAAAAATGTATATTGTATACAACATTATACGATATGTACATGTGCAGTGCTTAACAAATATGTTATACCACGTGTAAAAAAAAATACATATCATTATTATTATTATTATTATTATTATTTAGGCAAATAGCAAACTGAATTCATGTTTTTATTCACAAGTTTGAGAAAGTCAGAATTAATCACAAATAAAATTCAAGCGCTAAAACAAATTTTTCTGTTCAGGAATGCACATTTGTACCTGTAATTTGGCATCTTCATTTAAAATGATAATGCAAGTTATCTTTTTTTCAGCTTGCTTGTACAACAGTAAATTTAAAACTCATGGATAACAATAATAATTGTATTTTAGCATTAAGGAGCTTGCACATACTGGGTTAACTATTATAGCGTCCTAAGAAATTATTTTAATAATTATCAATGCTGTTAATTTATGGCAGCTGTGGTGTAAGCCTTACATTGAGTGGTGGTCTAATGAATTTGTTAAACACTGTACATGGGGTTACAGCTACAGTCTGTGGGTCTTATTTAAAGTTTTAGAGCTTACTAGAAATAAAATATTCAGCATTTATGGATTATCAGAACGAAATATGCAAAATTTGCTGACAATTGTGCAAATGATTGTTTTATAGAGACATGATCTTGCATTGTCAGTATTAAAATGTCTAAAACACAGCCCGTAACCCAGAGTAAACTGGCACTTTAACTACACATGTGCTGGCACAGATAAGACACTCGTTTTATGGCTGAAAACAGCCGTGACTTCCTGCCAGTTAAACTCTTGGAGGTCTCCGCGAGCTTGTATCGTTCCTCAGTGCATCACCGACAGAGAATGTGAACAATATTTATAGATCGCAGCCAGCAGGAGAATCCCCCAGACGTCAAGCATTGTAGTGGAGTGCAGGCCTTCTTCTACTTTGTATGCAAAGCTGTTGTCTTTTGTGCTTACAAATGGAGTTCCTTTTTGCTGCAACATTGTAAGGAGGCATTATATGTGTTATGTTGGTTGTGTTACTGTATTGCAGGTGCCTAATTATACACACACAGTGACAGTGGTCAGGACAGAGGCTGGACATGTTCTGTACATATGCAGGTAACGCTTTGTAGTAATTCCATCATTTATAAGCTTTAAGTTAACGATTAACTAATCATTTGCAATACATTAATATACAGAGTTGTATTAAGAAATCATCAAGCCATCTATAAGTTTAAATTAGAATGTCGACCATGAGCAAATTATTACTACATTGTTAATAAGTGATGCATTGTAGGAGCCTCCCCTGGCAGGTCACAGATGGTTCATATCGAGGCCAGATCCCACTCGACACAGAACCCAAGTGATGAATTTCTTTAACACGGACACGTTACAATCTGCTGGTGGTACATCATTTATAAATTTAATGTCATTTGTAGGTAAATAAGTAAGTAAAATTTCATTTTTGTAGCACCCTTTTATGATAAGCATCGCAAAGTGCTTCTCAACAAAATGCCAGAATATTTTTTTAAAATCTTTTAAAAAGTCAAACTGATTTAAAAATAGCACAGTCATTTATTGTGCTTATAACAGGCTAACTTAAAAGCAATAGCTCAACAAGGAATATGCTGATAATTTACTGATGATTTATTCATCATTTGTTCGCAATAAAACTGTTATAAATAGACCGTGATACTACAGTAAATACTCACGTCCGACTTACAAAGAATTCAACGTCTGAATGACTTTCTCTGTTTTATTTTTTTCATCATTTGCTAATAATTTGTTCACGATTGCAAATTTCACTTACAACAGATTTGTGTTGGTGCTTATTACACATCCCCAAATGTAATATAAACAGTAGTTGATCATTAACTAAAGCCTTATGAATGTAGCTGAACATTATTATCAGGTGCTACACTTGTACGCAACAAGGTTTAAAAACAATAATCATAAGCCGTGTGTTTAATGTAGCTTTTTTTCTCGCAGCCGGCCAGAGAGATTCACAAATTCAAATAACAACACTATCACAAGGCGTTAATTATGAGACTGTGTCCTTAATCTCCCCTTGTCTGCCGCTAGGCAACTGCCATATTTCATTCACATCATTATACTGAGCTTGGAAATGCTTAAACGTTGAGCTAATAAACACTCAACTGGTAGTAAAAATACTCTCACTGGTCACTTTATTAGGTTCATCTTTCTAGTGTTGAATTAGACGCCTTTGGTCTTCAGAACCGTCTTAATTGGTTGGACACATACATGTTGCAAATCTCCTGTTCCACTACATCCCAAAGGTTCTCTATTGGATTCTGATCTGGTGACTGTGGAGGACATTTGAGTACAGTGAACTCATTGTCTTTCAAGAAACCAGTTTAATTTGAGCTTTGTGACGTGGTGTGTCAGCCAGCCGGAAGCAGCCATCTGAAGATGGGTACACTGTGCTCATAAATGGTCATTAACAATACTCAGGTAACCTGTGGCATTTAAATGATACTCAGATGGTAGTAAGGGGCCTACGATGTGCCAAGAAAACATCCCCTACACCATTACACTACCACCAGCAGTCTAAATTATTAATGGAAGGCAGGATGGATCCATACTGAATGATGCAGACTCATCGGAGCAGGCAGTATTTTTCCAGTCTTCTGCTGTCCAGTTTTGGCGAGTGTGTGAACTGTACCCTCAGTTTCTTGTTCTTAGCTGACAAGACTGGTACCTCGTGTAGACATCTGCTGCTGTAGCCCATCTTCTCCATAGTTCAGCATTCAGAGATGCTGTTCAGCACAGCAACTTACTGTTGCCTTCCCATCAGCTTGAAGCAATCCGGCCATTTTCCTCTGAACTCTGGCATAAACAAGGCATTTTCACCGAGAGATGCCGCTCACCGGTAATGCTCTCCTGGTGCGATGGTTTATACGGTCGCCTAACAAGCAAAAGATCCCCAGTTTGATTACACGAGGAAATACAAATCCCTTTTGAGCTGCGTCAGGAAGAGTAAAGATCTGCCAAATCAAAACATCCGAAGCTACCCACTGTGGGTCTCTCCTGTAACTAAGGAAGCAGCTGAAAGTAGCTTTCTACACAAACCCTAGAGATGGTTGTAGGGAGAAATCCGGGTTGCAGTTTCTGAAGCAACCATGCCATATTCAAAGTCACTTCATTCACCTTTCTTCCGCATTTTGTGGGCTCAGACTGAACTTCAGCAGGTTACCTCTATGCAGAAATTCATCGAGTTGCTCTCAAGTGATAGACTGATTACATATTTGCATTAACCTAATCAGGTATTTGTACCTAATAAAGTGGCCAGTGACTGTAATGTTGTCTATGTTGTTGTGAATATAATCCTGCAGATCGAGTTAAAGGTCAACGTCAATCTTAAATAAATTGAAATGGTCAATTTTGTCCTAATATGACCCAGCAATGCATCCATATCACTGCAGGAGACGTTTGCATGTCCTAAACAGTAAAGATGAGTTAATTAGTCTGTTTGTTAAAAACTCCACTTTCCCTTTCTCTTATTATGAAAAACATGATAAAGTTAGTAATGAAAAGGTGTCTAAAAACCTGAATATAATAAAACAGCATGGAAAAAGAAGAAAAACAAGATAAGGGCAGAAAATCAACACTTCCCTAACAAAAGACATCAGTCGAAGACAAATCGCTGCTGTCTGTCTGATAAGTTCAAAACAAAAGCTAATAAAGTTAAGCTGTAATTCTCAATAATTTCCCTGAAAGAAACCAGTCGCATGTTTTCAACTCAGCCTACGAAGAGCCGCAGGTAATCATTTTAAGTACTTTTACACAGCAGGAGCTCTTATCCATGCCGGGCTCGTGCAGGGCATCATCACTGTGTTCGGTGATGGCATGTTTGTGTAAATGTAAGCTACTAATCTGCAGAAGCAAGTAAGTAGAGTAAAACTTTGTAGCATTATAAGGTGATTGGTGTACGTATCTGTCTTACTGCTGTACACTCTGGGGCTCGTGCAGCTTTTTTGCCACGTCATAGTTGATCGTTATCATATTTTTGAAGCGCTCAGTTCACACATCACGACAGATAACAACAGGGGTGTGAGGGTGTCACACTGTACTCGCTGTGTCCCCTTGACACCTTCTACATGCATCCGCACTGCATGAACTCACATTTTTCTCGTTATTTTGCGATAAGCTGGGACGGAGCCAATTAAGGTGTGTAAAAATGAGTATTTAAACAGATCTTTTGTTTGTGTGCTGGACAATGGAGCAAAGTCTGGAGCTCCCCGAGCAAATTAATTCACTGATTGTTCCCCTGCAAACCCTTAAATCCCAGATAGATGCCTGTTAATGTTGGGGGGGGGGGTCACCTGGAATCAGTTGGGGTTTTTTGATTCAATATAATCATGCTCTAAGCAGCTGTTAAAATTATTTAGTGATGTTAAAAGTCGCATTGTTTTGACAGTATTTGTATTATGTGCTGACCTACTTTTGCTCTAATGCATTAGCAGATCTCTCTCTGGATTCTGATTAATATGACTCGCATGTAGTATCAGAACGATGGATGTCACGGGTGTCATCATACTATTACTGACATAGTCACATGGGAAGGTGAATTATTCAATGAATAGATGTGACTCATCTCTCCCACTGATTTCTTTCTTCTTCTTTTTTTTACCTTCTGTTTTCCACCAGAAGTCTTTTAATAAGAAGACTGCGCTCCTCATTTGTTGACCAAAAGTTTACTTTTAAGTAGAGCATGTCAATTACAGCCAGCGACTTTCTCTTGTCACCTCTGGACATGCAATCTGAGGTTGCCGGAGAAAGGTGCCTAATTTGAGATTCCCATTCGTTCTGGAAACGAATCAAGTAACGCCTTTATTTTCATCCCTTTCATCCCAGCAACAGGCTGACACAAAAGGTCCTGTTTGATCCTGACTAACAGGGTGCAATTAGCAGGAAGGCCCGAGTCTCCTTTCTCCTATGCAAATGTAGCCTCTGAATGAGACTGGACGCATGTAAATATGCAGTTCATCTGGTTTAGACGCATGTAAATTTGACATCTGATATGAGACCTGAGCGTGGGTCTGACACATGAAATGAGCTTTAATAATGTGGTGAGATGGAACATATTGCGAAGTGTGAAGTCATGTTCAAGCAGTGACTTCGGGGCGGTGAAAAGAGGCCGCTGTTATTCTCTTCTGTTCACTTCCTGCGGAGCAAAGAGACTTCTTCATCTACCTCCCGCTGTAACAGCTCTATTATCGTATCGTTCAATGTCATGATCGTTACTGAAGGTGAAGAGGGGCTTTTTTTCTTTTTTTTTTCAGTAAACTGGACAATCATAGTAGGGCTTTCTCAGCGGTGGTAGTGCATGGTCGATACCTTTTCTTGAGGATAACAGTGCTTGTGTTTTTTTCTTCTGAAGGCGGCAGTCGCTTCCTCTGAACCTCCAGCATTTACATTATCTCCTCCCATGCATGAGAAGCAATGTGAAAGAGGTATTTTTTTAGCTACTCTCTGTCCTGTTATCTTTATTTTTAAATGGGTCCCTTCATCAGCACTTATGGTGTGATGGGTTCACTCAGCTCAAGCACTTAGATGTGACTGAGAGCGCTGAGGGAAGAATACAGTAGCTATAAGCCATCCGCACCGCTTGCAGACTAAAGAAGAATTAGCTGCTAAAATATAAACAAGGAAATAAATACACAAATCTGGGCATTTCTTTCTCTTTGGAAATCTCGGCAGCAACGACACACTGGAGGAGTTCAATGGTATCGGTATTATTTAGTAACAAACGGCTGAGCAATTCACCAAACTGAGCTACAGAGCTCAAAGAGGGGTCATCATCAATCAGTTCTTCTCGTAAAAACATTAGAGGAGGTTTGTTTTCTAGAAAGTGCTAATTTTAACACATACTTTGCTATGATACACTAACAATAAGGATAATTTATGGTGAGTAGTTTTTACTTCACGTAGTTGCGGTGTCATTAATTATAATTTAGCTATTAAACATGACAAAATAAATGATTTACCTTGGAAATATAAAGATCATAAACAACCCCAGAGCCATAAAATTAGGGATGCTGTTTAAAATGTAAATTAAAACAGATGTCATAGACCCATATTTTATTCACAATGTAACACAGAAAATATATTAAATGTTTAAACTGAGAATATGCACGATTATAAGAAAAGTATTAGCTCTTTTTGAAGGCAGCAGCATGTCTCAAAATATTTGGTTTGGGGGCAACAAAAGGCTGCAAAAGTAAGCAGTACAAAAAATAATCGACTAGAGGAAATTTTTGCTACTGATTGGGTTAATTGGCAACAGGTCAGTAACATGAGCCATTATAAAAAGAGCATCTTAGAGAGGCAGAGCTTCTCAGGTGTAAAGATGGACAGAGGTTCACCAGTCTACAAAATATTGCATCTACAAATTGCTAACCAATTACAGATCAGTGCCGTAAAAAAAAAAAAAGCTCAATAATGGAAAGAAGCAAAGTGTGAATTACAGCAACAATGACAATCTGGCCTGGTCTTTCTGGGCCAAAGCTCATATTAAAATCAACTTAGGAAAAGTATAAAAGTGTTTTGTTGTCAGACGACTCCATTTTTAAAATTCTTTATGGAAAATGTGGAGTAAAGAGGATAAGGACCATCTGGCTTGTTAACAGCACTCAGTAAAAAAGCCTGCATCTCTGATGGTATGGGGGTGCATTAGTCCATATGGAATTGGCACCTGCAAATCTGCAACGAGCTCAATCCTGAGAGGTGTACACAGGTTTTAGAGCAACATATGCTCTCAAACAGACAGACTTTTTTAGGAGATGACTATTTCAGCAGGACGATGCTGACGATTGCATGCTGGTTGGCTTCATAGTACAAGAGACTGAAGTGGACAACCTGCAGTCCAGACCTTTCAACAACTGAAAACATTTAGCGCATCATGAAATGAAAAGAAAGACCATTGAGCACCTAGAAACCCAAAAAGTCCAGCAGCTGTCTCCTCAGTTCCCAGACATTTATGCACTGTTGTTAAAAGAAGAGAGGATGCTGCACAGTAGCAAACATGGCCCTGTCCCAACGTTTTTTATGTTGTTGCCATCAAATTCAAAATGAGCCAAAATGTTGCCTTTTCTCAGTTTAAACATTTAATATGTGTTTTATGTTCTATTGTGAATAAATTATGAGATTTGCAAAGCACTTCATTCAGTTTATATTCACATTTTTCACAGCATACCAACGTTTTTTGTATTTGTGGTTGCATTTATACATTTGTAATTTTGCTATCTCTGTCTAATATCTCCTTTTATTCATTTATTTTTTAATTGTTATGCAAAAAAGTGTCATCTTTGTCCATGTTTATCTCCTGGATGCTTTTAAATGCATTATAATTTCAGTAAAGGAACCTAAGTGACTTTTCTGACCCTGTCAGCAGCACTGACGCTCTACCAATAGACTTCAGTGGGCATGGACCGTTTTCAAAACTTTTTTCTTTTTTTTTTTGCTGCACCAGCGACCACCAAGAATGACTCTGTTCGGTGGTCAGAAAGGTCAGCAGGATCTGTTGGCTTTCATGTTCATGTTTTAGCTCTTTTGGAAGGTCAACAGACTTTTAAGCCCTGAGTTCAAACCTGGCTAAAGTGACCGGTGTTGTAGACAACCCAGCTGAAGCTTACACAGGTTGTTATATTTAGGTATATGTGGAAGTTTTTGATTACATAAAAAAGGAGGAAGTGATTTAAGAAAGATGATAAACAAGGTATGTTTATCTTCTTTCTTAAATCACTACCTCCTTTTTTATGAATCAAAGGCACCCAGTATATTTAAATGAAGTTTTATTTATACAGGATCATTTCTTACGGTTATCCGTAAAAAACAGCAAACAATTTCAAAAAAAGGACCCCATAACTACAGATCAGGAACATGCTGCTCTGAAGCTGGAGATACCTGCAGAATGGGCAAAGCACAAATTACAGGAAAGAGAGGACAAAAAGTTAATGACATGCAACAGACACACATGTCATTAAGGAGAGGGGCTCCACAGGATGAGCTGGTAGCAGCAGAGATGGTTCAGGGTCACCTGATCCAGCTCATACTAGAAGCAAGAAAGAAAGAAAGAAAGAAAGAGATGAAGCAAAAATGATTTTTTTTAAAAAGGAGTATGCGGTCCAGTAGATCAGTAGACTGATAGTTGAAGGTGTTTCCTCCCCTTGAATTTCTGCATCTAGAAACTGTTCAAGGAACTGAAAGTAAGCCTGCAGGCTGAAAGCAAAGTGCTCTATTGGTATAATTCATACGATGTCATGTCTTTAAGATACCATCGGGCCTAATCATTGAGGTCTTTGTACGTGAGAAGAAGGGTTTTAAATCACTCTGGATGTACAGGGAGTCAATAAAGAGAAGTTAATATTGGAGAAATATGATCTTACTCTCTAGTCCCTGTTAGTACTCCTGCTGCAGGACTTTGGATCAGCCTGAAGGCATTTCAAAGAGCCACTGGGATATCCGGCTAATAAAGGTTTACCATAGCGCAGTAACAAAAGCATCACTCTGAGACAACATGTTCCTAATTTTGACAGTATTGTACCTGAGCCAGTGTCATGTGGCTTCTTTTATTTCAATGACATGCTCAGTCACTGGAACAAAATGTAGCAACCACCGGTGTTAAACATTGTGGGACGAATCCAATAGCTCAAATAACCTATCATTCTTCATGCAGATCAACAGGTAAAAAACCACCAGACCTATCAGCCATCTAGGTTACAGTCACCGCCATGACCCTGTTGGTTCATCTTGCCGTGAAATTGTCATTCGGTATTTCATTTTGCTTTGATATGGAACAATTTGATGAAATTGTCACCTTTGCCTCAGTAAATTCAGATGGTTGTTGTAATACCCCTCTATTACATGCTTTCATACTTCTTTCCCTCAAGTGACTCATTCATCCAACTTTTGTAATAGAAGATGTGTGAAAGCCAATAAGAGTGCTCAAACCAGCAAATGACAAATCAACATTGTCTGTTGACTACTTAGCATGCTTTTGAAATTTGTTGAAGATGGTTTGGCAAAATGATGTGAAGTGTGTTTTCAGAAAAGGAAAAAGCTCATTTATGGATAAAAACAGTTGGGTGTGCAATTTTTTTTGTAATGAAACAGGATCACGAGTTAATGTTGTCATGCCGAGAAAATTAAAGGCTGATTTATCGAAATAATGATGCAACTAATTCTGCTTTGTCTCTGGGATCTCGGTAGCTATGAAGACGTGTAATTTCCCCGTCTAATTACCAGCGAAGTTAACTTTTTCAGCAGCATCACAGAAGTGTGTGTGCGTGTAAACTTACTGTACAGCAGAGAATAAATAAGGAGGGTCGATCTGAAAGTTTTAACACAACTTAGTCTCTGCTCGTGTCAGACCTTGACTGAAGTGCAGTCTGGCACTGAATACATGACACACCTACATCTTCAGGTTAAACCAGTTGCTGCAGTTTACTGGATGCCATCTGTGGCGGTCAGCATGAACTATACCATGATCGGGAAGGATGGGACACTTACAACGCACTTAATTTAACTTCTATTTATCATCGTTCCCATCAATGAT
>VOQK01009923.1:80095-90225 GCA_015052645.1 Benitochromis conjunctus | reverse complement strand
TTTTGGCTTCTGTGTGTATTTATTTATTTATTTATTTATTTTTTTAAAGGTGACCCGTTTTCCTCTTTACCTTTGGTCAATCTGTTCAGCTATTTGCAGTAGTAAGGTTTTTCTTTGAACTGAAAAGTATGATTGGGGTCACACATGATTTTCACATGGCTCAAAAGTATAAATGGCCTACTTATTGAATTTTACCATCAAGTTAATTTCCTCTCAAATTGTGACACTGCACCGTCTAAGTTATTCTGTGGAAGGTTAATATGTTTAACTTCGATTCTCGCTTGCATGCTCTCTCTTTGCCTGCATGGGTTTTCTCTAGGTTTCCCATCTAGTTCATAGGCATGCATGTTAGGTTAACTGTTGATTGTTTGTGTTAGCCCTGCAGTGGACTGGAGACTTGTCCTCGGAGTACCCCATCTCACCCTGGGTCAACCGGGAGAGTCTCCAACCCCCTGCAAGCCTAGTTGAACAAGCTTTTAAGAGAATTCATACATGGGTGGAACTTAGTTGACAGAGAGGACATGCTTGAAAATGCTTTTCATTCACATAAATCAAATGACGTTCACATACAAAGGGTTCTGCTTTGGTCTGCCTCTAAGTCATGGGAACCGAAGTGGACTGCCTTTAGCTTTTTTTTTTTTGGCGTTTTTTTCCCTTATTATAATTATAATTATTCTGATTGAGGGCACTGTGATCTAGTGACTTTGAATGCCATATATGGGATTCTGGTCACAGCCTCTATGGTTTAAAACCTATACTTAGAGCTGTGACAGGGTTATTGCTTTCACATGAATTAACACAACAGCTTCCTGTGGTTTTGCAGTTTGTCTTTGATATAAGTTGTGTATATTTTCCACAAACTAGGCTGCACCTTCAGTCTGCATCATTCATGTATTAAGGAATAAAGTAAAGAAATGAATTTGTGCGTCTATGTTTGTGTGAAGCAGGATTTTACTCGCAGATCTACAAAAATGCACAGCTTGTTGAATCTGAGCCACCCAAGCACCATCAGGTAGCCAGGAGTTAATAAATTCTTTCTAAATGGAAACTCACAGCTGCTTTAAGCACATTTTTAGGGATCTAAAATATGCATCCTTTGTAGTTGCATGTTGTAAAACCACCTGCAACGGAAACTGCAGTTTCACACTGTCATGAACCTGACAGTGTTTCTGGGCCACATGTGAAAACAGTGTGAAATAATGCTTTCCTGGGAGAAACCTCTGTTCTTCTGTTGACCTCTGCCAAATCCAGTTGCCAGTCATGTGAGATAACACATGTTCTCTAGAACTGGAGTAGCAACACAGCTTTTTTTTTAATTTTTTTTTTATTTCTATCAGTTACAGCAGAGAGCTAGGTATCATTTTCAGTTCTAGTTCACTGTGACTCACTGAAGTGTGCACTCTATAACACAAGAAGACTTTTTGTGCAATGGGGTTTCAGCAGATGTTGGGTGTGGTCGTGGTTTTGTTAGGGAGCAGAGTGTCCTGTGGATCAGCTACTGACATAAGTGAGTGACTGTAACTTCTGACATTTCTCAACAGCATCAGACAGCAGACACTCACTCACAGTGTCCAGCTGATGATCCTGTCCTCACACCTGAGCTGTGCTTTCGTTGTATTTTCTGTTTCACAGTTGGTATGTTTCCACCATGACTATTGCACAGTGTGCTATTGTTATACAAGCTGCAATGAGTTTCTGATAAGCTCGGTGATATCAGTAAAACCTTCTGTTCTTGCTTATCTTGGGTTAATCTTTTACTTCTATTGAGTGATAATATTGCAATGACATTGATTTTTTTTAACTCCACATAGATATACTTAATTATTAATCCTGTCTGCTTCTTGTTTTTTTTTTTTTTCTTAGCAATGCTTTTCCAAGAGAGGAACTGCCGTACTGTATAAGGAAGTGCGGGACACATAAAAGGACAGTGACACAGTGGTGAGCTGTGCAGTAGAAGTGAGAGATGGGCTCAAGGTGGGCTCTGAGCCCCCTTTTTGTTTGCAGTGTTGATGGACAGGCTGACTGCTCGGTCGAGCAGGAGTCTCCATGAACTATAATGTTCGCAGATGACGTTGTGTTCGGTAGTGAGAGTAGGGAGCAGGTAGAAGAGAGCCTGGTGGAGGTATGCTCTGGAAGAAAGCGTAATGAAAGTTAGGCGTAGGAAGACAGGATACATGTGAATGAGAGGGAGACAGGTGTACCTGTGAAGATGGAAGGAGTAGGTAGGTGTAGGGGAGGTGGATGAGATTGAATACCTGGGGTCAGCTCTTCAGTACACAAGAGAAGGACCACAGAGAAGGTTCATGGATGTAATGGAGGACATGCAGAGGATTGGTGTGATGGAAAAGGGTGCCAGGGTGAGACAGAGGCAAATGATGTGCCGTGGCAACCCCTAAAGGGAGCAACCAAAAGAAGAAGCAGTACCTCTCCCAGCCTTGCCCAGTGACTATTTCTATTATGGGGCTGGTTGTCTTCATTAAACAGTGAATTTGGGCTTATCTGTCAAACAGCCAGATTAGCAAGAAGATTGAATTTGATTTGAGTTCATTTTTCATTTATTAAATGGAGAGTTGAAAATGATCCCTGTTTTGACTCTAGTTTTGTATTAAGTTTCTTCTTCTCCAGCTTTTAGCTGCTAAACAAAGTCTAAAAGGGGAAAATGCGTTCAGATTCAACGCAATCTAAAAAGCTATTCACATCAGATGTTTTGTACTATTCACAAATTTATATATTTTTGCGTAACGTATGCTCAGCACAGCTCAAAGAGGGACACAGTGGTGCTGGTTTAGATTATTCAGAAGCCAGTTTCTGTTTTCTTTTCCTTCAGCTGAGCCAGCAATTGTTCATTTATTATGAGAGCGAGCAAGCAGCAGACACAGAGGGGGAGTAGAGATTGCGGATGAAGCGAAGTAAAAGCTAAAAGGCAAAAAGCTTCATGCAGAGAGTTTTCACACACAAATGATCACCTGTCTCACTGCTTCATGCTTTTTCTGGGTAAGAAGATACACACTTGTCATTTGTCTCCATTGTAGCAACTGTAGTGTGGTACCAGCATTCAGAAAGGAGGGATAACGACTAGAAACCTTTAGAGTAGGTCGTGCAGCATTTAGTGGAAGTTGCTCGTATGGCAGCGTCACCTTTGTCAGCGAGCTGAGCCTGATTTTAAACAATCGCAGTCACAGCATTAGATAAGGTTTTACGGCTCCAGTGTGTGTACGCAACCATGTACTTGTCTTTCCTGTTTGTATTATCGTGGTTTTACCTGGAAGGGCTGGGAACGCGCTTTGCATGCTGAAGCATAGCTAATTTGTTTGGCTAGCCTTGTCCATCAGAAAGGCTTCGGGAGTTTACAGTATGTAGTTTGTACTGTACGCTGCCTGGTTGCAAGATATCAGTAATCGAGTACAGGATGGAGGAGAACTCATCTCCCCCCCCAGTATATTTTTCCATAACAGCTTTTATCTGTGTAATTAGCAGAGGTGTATATACAGTCATGTCATCTAAACATGACAGCAGCAGCAGCAGCAGCTTTGGGTTTATTAAAGGCAGAAATATGGACAAAAATAGATCCCTGTTACTGAGAAAAAGGAAGTTCCTGACCTGACTGCACTTCCAACTCTGTGTCTTGTATGTGGAAACAAACAGAAGCCACAGCCACTGTTGCACCAGTCCCACCAGTTTTACTTTACACTGCAAATACACATCTGAAAACAAACATTGTGATTGTTTGCTTGAGCTGAAAGTACTATCCTTCAGGCTTCGGTTTCTGTGCCTTGTCTGAATCACAGCTTTTGACAGCGTTGCCTTCAGGGGCTGGTCAAATGTCGTTCTTTTTTTTTGTTGCTGTTTAAATTTTTTAACATGTATCATTGTTCTCATCTGGTTCGAGCCAAAACTTTGTGGTCTTTTATATAACTGCTCCTGGAAAGACTAATGATACACCGACTGTAAGTTTCTGCCCTGGTGTTTTTCAGATTGTGCTGTGAACGTTCACAAGAGCTGCAAGTCTCTGCTGGGGGAGTGCACCAGCAGCAAAAATAAGGTAAACACTAAAACCACTGCGAGCAGCCACGATTAGGCCATGCCGAGTTTGATTGCACTCTTCAAGCCTGGACTTTTAAGTGATGTTGCACAAAGGAGTTGCATATCACTTCCTGGGTCCTCTTTATGTGGTTAGATTACCATTAGTACTGCTCCATGTTTCTGTGCAGCACTATGGCAATGAGTCAGTGATGACACGTAGAAACCTTCAGATGGGATTTTTTTTTTTCTTTCTCAAGTTTGAGAAATTTGGAGGAACTTAATAATGCTTACGTTAAAATGACTTTTCAATTGACGATGAAACATCATCGTGACAGCAGCATTCAGTGTAAAGTGCCAGTTTTGAAGTTGCTCTGGTTCGTTCTCTCGAAGAAGACTGTGAAAGTAAAGCGGGTGTAAACAGAAGTCTCAATGACGATGCTGCGTGTAATTTCCACATTCAGTACGAGGGTTGTCGAAACATCTTGCAATATCCACGCCCATGACTTAAAAACATACATGCACTTGACCGTCTCTTGCGCATGTGCAAAATATGAGCTCGAGTGCTCACTGGAGCATTGAACAAAAGAGGACTAAGGTTATCCTCGTCTAGAAGTCATACTTCTTAAAAATTCTTTTTGGGGATTTTTAGCATTAATTGATTTGATGGAGAGTTGATCGGAAAGCAGGGACAGTGACATGCATGCAGTGACTCGCGTGGACACGTCTCTGGGTTTTAAGCACACGATGCGCTGGACGTCTTGTTTTAAAGGGTTGTAATGCCAAATTATATAAGGGAGTGGAACAAATAATCACATTTGTTTTTCATTTGTTATTTTTGGCCCCCCAAATTTTAGAAAACAAACTAAACTTATATACAACTCAGACTTTTAAAAATTCCAGTGTTGTTTCCAGTGTTGTACATTTTATGACATTATTTCCAGAAGAAGAAGACAGAAGACTGGGAACGAAACAGAAACAGGAAAATTAAGGTTTATGTTGCTTTATAGTTAACGTTTTTGAGATGTGTGTATAAGCACATCGGTCAGTCGCTACATGAACTTCATCCCCTCAGAGACATATAAATCCACTTCTGATGGGGCGCTCTTCCGGGCTCATTTGTGGCCTGGCTTTAGGACTGCTCTAATGAAGATTACATGCCTTTTGTCTGTTCTTGTGAATCTGCCTGATATGGACTTGTTAAAGCCCTTGGCCAAGTGAGCGGTCCCGTTCTGTAAAGAACGTAATGTAATGTGACACTCAGTTAATAAAAGCATGAGAAAATGGCCTTAAAAATGCTGTCTTTCTTTCTTTTCTCCATGCAGAGGGATACGCTACCGAAGCCCGGCTCATCGGGATCTCCAAACCTCGGTGAGTAGAGCACTTATGTGCGGATGTACTGCTCGCAAATCCCACTGACACAGTATCAGTGTAACTATAGGGGGTCCATCGCTGGCAGAGAAGGTGGCTTTAGTCCCTTTATGTCTAATAAGAAAGAGGGTTGCCACACCGGTGGTTTGCAGAGGATTAAAAACATGAACCCTCATGACATCTTGATCGTGGACTTGTCCTATTTCTTTCTGGTGTGTGTTTGTGTGTATGTGGGTCTGTTTCTCTGTGGTGTGTGCACCTACACACTGAGCATAGGAGGGGGAGATTGGCCTCCAACAGCCAGTAGGCAAAGGTGACGATTAGCCACTGTTAAGAACAGTCAGATGATTTACTTCTGGTTTACCTCTTGTGCAAACTCTGATTTAGAAATGTTGTTTATGTACAGACACAGGGTAAGAGAACTACTGTAGTAATACTACTACTTCTACTACTACTCACTTCCAACTACTAAAAAGTGTTATACAAGTATCACCTGTGCATTCACAACCTTATTCATCTTTTTCTTTGCTTTTCTTTGTCATTGTTGAACAAAAGCTTTTTTTTTTTTTTAAAGAAAAAAAGACTGGGTGACCCTGCACTTTTAAGTCTCTTGAAAGTAGTTTCTCAAAAGCAAGTGTTAACATCTGAACAGTAACGCTCTATGGCACAGTTGAATAGGCTAATCACTCTCTGGCTACACAGACAATACTACTTAGTAGGATGAATATATGAGCGGTTTTGGTCTTTTCATGGGATTTGTTGACTATAATACAAATGCATAAAATCATTATGGCTATCCTTTTAACTGATTAGTGTGCTTTTATTCATTACGTCCATCCTAGTAGATTTCACTCATCACTAATTGTAACATGCAGCAGGTCCGGTTGCATGCGACCGAACCCATGGGGGACGTGAACAGTGGTTGCGGCAGCAGCTTAAGTTAATCTCCTGTAGCAGTTGTTATTCTCTTGTGAACAGCTGGGGACCTGTCACCCACACCTGATTTCTCCTCATGTCTTACCTCTAGCCAATCAGTACCTTGTGTAGGGGGTCAGGAAGATAAGCAAGAGAGGAAGGAACTGAGGAGAAGTGAAGGATCAGAAAGTGCGAGAAAAATCAAAGGGCGTGCTTCTTTCTAGAAGTTACTTCTTCTGACGAGCTCAGGCTTGAAGGGTCTCATGGGTATAAAAGCAGGGTACGCTCTGTTCTCGGCTCATTGTTTACACTGGTGACCTCACTTATTGCTTGTACAATAATATCTCAGTATCACGGCAGATACTGTTGATCTTTACATTGGAGTTCGGATTATTACGCTTCTCCTTGAGTCACTCATCCAATTTGAAGACTTTTGCAATGGAGCTAGTGGTTGCCAAAAGAGCTTGCCAAACAAAGGGACCCTTCAAAGCTTGCTCCAGGGTTGTTAAACCATCCTCCCCATCTTCCTCCGCCTCCTCGTGGGGTCTGTCTGGACGTGTGGGGATGCGAATGTTGATGCACCGCGACATGATCACCTGCAGATTCTTCCGATCCCTGCCGCGGTCCTGGCTGAGAAAATACTGGGGTCGGCTTGGGCAGGACACGAAGAGCTCATCCTCCGCTCCACTTTGCTGGTCATCTTCTCCTTTCTCTCTCTCCTCTCTTAGTTTGTCCTGATATTCCTCTTCTGTGTCCTCTAACTGCATCCAATCACCCATCTCTCGTCTTTCTTTCCCAGCGCTAAAAGACCGGGACAGAGAGTGGGATCAGGCAGGGCCAGCTGCATATCAGGCCCTGGATGGCCATCGAGGTTCATTCAGTGGCCCAGGCATGACCATTAGTGCGTTGGGATCTAGCACTTCGCAAACTGCCCTCGCCACTAGCACTTCCACGGCTGCTACCTCCAGTATTGGCTACAACCTTCATTACAACAATAGTTCAGCGTAAGTACGGACTTCATTCAGTTCTCCCCCTTTTTTTAAAACAGAACAATTTTACTTTTCTTTCAGAAACGTTTCCTCACTCGTCTGCTTTTCAAGAGATTGCCTTTGGATGACGGCATCCTTTTTTGCACTGAGTTGAAAAGTTCACAAACAACCACAAAGCAGTCTTTCTCTCAAATGTATATTGCTGTACTGTAGATGTTTGCAGGCTCTGCTGTATGTAAATGTCTCATATTTTTAGATTCTTGTCTCTTTAGCTCAAACAATATTTTCTCTGTGCCACCGTAAGATGTTTTTATAGTCGACGCTTAAAGACAAGCTGTCTCTTCTAATATGACGCCCTTTGAAGCTGAGTGTAGACGGCTTGCAGCTGCCTGCTTTTCTGCCGCACGGCTCAGTAGAGGGTGTGTGGGGTGGGGGGCAGTGAAAGATAACATGTAAATGAGCAGAAGACAGAAAGCCAGAGATGGGCAACAGTAAGTGGAGAAGAAGAAATCAAGAAAGATAAATGCAGCTGGCTGTTTTATGTCTTTTTCTCTCCTTTCTTTGATATATTTGCTACTTTGGATTTTTAAATGCACGTGTTGGCTGCTAAGTTTATTTGGGTTATCGGCAAGTAGCGGGGTTAAGTTGTTTCCATTTCACCATGTATGCCACCTTGGACCTGTGGTTGTCTTCCCTCAGATCCCTCCCTGGGGAGATGGATGAGACGGACACTCCCCGCTCCAAACGCTACAATGAAGACGCAATTTCCCTCGCTCCTTCGACCACCGAGTCCATCATTGTAGAAGGTGAGCCAGCTGTCTGAGTGACTTGAGTGCAGCTTGAACTAGAATTACTCGAATAACAGTTCCAGTCTCGCTTGGAATTGTTGCTCTGTGGGAAATCGTTAAGTCTTCTAAAGGCTGTCTGCTTGAGTGACAGCTCGCCTTCAGGGCTTTTTTTTCCTTCAACGTCGGTTCGGCATTGCTGGAGGTGATCGACTGTAGTGTGTGAGAACTAGTGTTGCTCACCTCCTGTGAAGTGCAAGCCGGCAAAGGTGACCAAGTTTACTGTAGTAAGACTGAAAGTTGCTACATATCGTTTAAAAAATGAAAACAAAGGCCACGCGTCGTCTCGGCAGAGCTGATGATTTTATAAACTGTAAAAAGTGTCTAATTTTGGCGACGGGCCTAAAATAATTTAGTTCAGCCCTGTTGAAGCGCAGAAAGATGAGACAGCTGTGAGCTGTTAAACAGGGGCCATTCACATTTATGCACAATGTACAATTCTGTTAAGGTAACCTGAGGTCCCAAGTTAGTCTCAAAGTCCTCTGAGACCATAGAGTTAAACCTGGGACGTCATACATCATGCAATATTCAAAAGTCCTTTTTAAAATGATTATAATCCAAGAAAAAAATGCCTCTGCTGCTCTCCTCAGATGCTCACTATGCAGCTGTGCGGGCTGATCTGGAGGCTGATGCTCAGGATTTGGAGGCAGACTCGTGGAGTTTTGCAGTTGATCAGCAGTATCTTAAAACGCACACTAAAGAAATGACGAAGAGACAAGACGTGATATACGGTAAGTGTGTTTTCATTGCTGCTGTACCTGACCAGCCAGTGAGTCAATGAGTAAAAACAGCGCCTTTAAGTTTAAAGGCATCTTCACATTGATTGGGCTGTACACTTTAACTATAACACAGTTATAATCACACATGTAATTCAAACCCCAGGTGGCATCACTTGAGGCGAGAGCTGTAAATAAACCTCGATGTGTAAAATCAAAAGTTGCGTTAATTATTTAATCAGCCTAAATATAACCAAGTGTATATATGAGAGAAACATCCAGCACCTGCTCTGTAGCACTGCAGTGCATTATACATACACGTGCTTTACAGAACATGCGTATGTCGTCCTATAGAGCTGATGCAGACAGAGATGCACCATGTGAGAACTCTGAAGATAATGCTGCGCGTCTACGTCCGGGAGTTGAAGGAGAACCTCCAGATGGACGCAGGAAGGCTGGACTGTCTATTCCCCCGCTTGGAAAACCTCCTTGACCTTCACACACACTTCTTGTCTCGTCTCAAAGAGCGGCGACGAGAAAGCCTCGTCCCGCCCAGTGACAGGAACTACACTATCAACAAACTGGCAGACATCCTCATCGCACAGGTATGGAGGAGACGCGCATTCATACTAATGCCCACCACTGATTTTCTCAGTGACAGAGCTGACGGTTTCTTCGTTCTCCAGTTCTCAGGTGAAATAGGAGAGAAGATGAAGAACAGCTATGGAGATTTCTGCAGTCACCACCCCGAAGCTGTCAGCTACTACAAAGATCAGCTGCAAAACAACAAGAAGTTCCAAAACATCATACGAGTAAGATGCATAGATATAGAATTAGATGTATTATATTATATGAATTATCATGTATAGAGTCATTAGTTTGCATGCGGCGTTAAATAAAATCTTTATTCTTTTGTTCTTTACAGAAAATCAGTAATCTGTCTATTGTGCGGAGGCTCGGAGTGACTGAGTGTATTTTATTGGTAACACAGCGGATTACAAAGTACCCAGTACTAGTTGAGCGCATTCTTCACAACACTGAAGGTATTTTTGCTCTATAAATCACAGTTACTGTCCAGAATGAGTTTGTGACATAGATCAGTAAGGTTCGCGTTGTTTATTCATTATTTTCATGTTCCTAGCTGGTACAGACGAGCATGTGGATTTGACTCAGGCGCTGGGTCTGATTAAAGACACCATTGTACAGGTGGACACATTGGTTAATCTCCACGAGAAGAACTCCAGGCTCAGAGAAATATACAACAGGATGGAGCT
>VOQK01009923.1:34381-52267 GCA_015052645.1 Benitochromis conjunctus | reverse complement strand
TTTTGTGTGTGTTTTTTTTTGGGGGGGGGGGGGGGAGGAAATGTCATCAAACCCAGACCACCTTCAGCTACCTAAACCAGGTGAGCTACAGTGCCCTTCACATTAATATCTCAAAATCATACGAAACCTTGACGCACCTTAAGATGAACATTTAAGCACTTAACTGCAGTGGAGTGAACAATCTTGATGCAGACAGATACCGCTGATTTATTCCTCTCTGTAGTGTTTTAAATTCAGAATTAAAGCTCCTTTATTCTCGGCTCAGATCTGAGCTGCCCAGAAGGCCTTTATTGATCCATCGATCAATACCGTGGGCTTCCCCCCCGCCAACGCGTCATCAAGGCGTCTCCTTTTGTTCCTGTCCAAAGCAGGCAAGGCCCCCAGCTGAGGGGGTCTCAGGCCAGCAGACACATGCCGATATTTGGGTGGAGAGGCAGAGTGCAACGTCCCTGTCCGTTCCACCTCGCTGCCCCTTTTCTTATGGCGTCACAACAACCCCCCGCTTCACACACAAACACACGACCACAGACACACATGTGCACGAAGCATAAATGCATATGCGCACAAAAACCACACACACATAAACAGAGACTCCACATATCCTCCAATCCAGTCATGACACTTCATCCAACCCCTCCTTCCATCCCCCTTTCCCAGTTTTTTTTGTGTGTGTGTGTTGTTTTGGCTGTCTCTGTCTGAGGTTCTTTTGTCTCCAGCGGACTTTGAAATGTCTATTTATTCGCCGTGGTTTAATTGTGTTGTCGGCAAGTTCTCTTTGAAATTGCTCAGTTTAACATTACAATAGGAGCCACTGACCGACCGGCTCATCCCGCTGTCCGGTGCCAGGTCTCCTTTTCAGAGAGGGCCGTTTCATCTTTTTATGTGCCTCTGCATTGTTTTCAAAAATTCATAAATTAACCTTTTGATGAATCTCTTACCCACAGTGGCAAAAACGTGTGCCCATGCTTCACATAGCCTGTTACAGACATGATGCAGTGGCTGTAGAGGGATAATTTAACAGTGCACTTTGAAGTTTCTTCATCTGTCTTTGGAGTATTCTAACAATGCTGTTGCAGCATGTCACTCGTTTTAGGGCAACTACTGAACACGTTGGTGTGTGTACACAGTCTTTTGGATTCAACGTGCTACCTTTAAGACGTTTAGAACGATGCAGACAAGTATTCGATGTTAAGAAAATGATTTTTCATTGATATCTAAGGAAATGTTCATTCATATCACTCAGAGCATAAGTGAAAAACCTTCAGATGGCATTCCTTGATCTCTTAAGCGTTTTTCCCATCTCCCTCTTTGTGTCTGAGACGCTCAGGCAGACGCAGACGCACTCACTGATGTGTTCGTCCATCTGTCTTTCTCAAGCATTGTCAAGGTAGCTCATTTCATCTCCACTGAGGCTGAGGCGAAAACAAAGAAAAACAGACAGGGATGAAAATAGTGGCGGTCTAAAATGAGAGTTTGTGTGTCATTCTGCAACCAGAGGACACAGAGTGAAAGCTGGAAAGGAAACTTGGACAAGCTGGACCTTGATCTGAGATTTTCTTTTTTTTGTTTGTTTGTTTGGTTTTTTTTGTTGATCTGAGATTTTCAACTTTTTCCTAACTTTGTGTTCGCAAGATTAGGAATGCATTTTCCACATGATGTCATCAAACCGTGGCAATTACAGTTTCTGTGTCCAAAAAGCCAAACCTAACTAACTGCAGGTTATCCAATAATGCAAGAGGTTATTTGGGTATCTATTTTTTAATAGATAGATGCCAAATTGCAATGTTTTTGTTTTAATGACAGGTATATGTGTGTGTGTGTGGGAAACATGTATTTTCTGTTTTGATCTTATTGCTCTAACTTAAAATCTCTCCTATGTACATGCCTCACTGTGACACACCAATTTAATTCCTTTAAATATTTGCATATATTTAAAAAAGTAAATATATCAGGTTATGTGGTGAAGCTGTGTTACACTACTTTATGCAATATCTAATTTATAAAGTGAACAGTTATCAATAGCACTTAAGTGTATCATTCCTATGAAAGTTTTCTAAATTTCCTCTTTAAACTTTCTGTTGTCTGTTATCTTCTAAATCACCAAACCAATAAGTCAAAGAAAGGACAAAGAGGAAGCCATGCTGCCCGACTGTAAAGTGGACGTGGATTGTTTAAACACCTCGGAAGTGGGAATTCTGCAGGTTTGCTCCAAACCTCGAGCTTGCAGGCAGCACATTCAGAGGCACCTCCCTAACATTGAGTGTGGGTACATTCCTCTCTGGTGGTTCTCCTCCCTCTTCTACACAAATGTGCCAGCCCCACTTCCTCCCACCCAGCGCCCAGCCTGGACTGCACTTCCTGTCACGTAAACGTGGCCACAGAAGCGCAAGTTATAGGAGGAGCGTCAACCTGACTGTTGGTAAGAATCGTTAGGGGATATTTTAAAGATCGGAGCATTAAAATGTTGACTTTAGAAGGGTTTTTTAAATGTCACACACTGTGTAATATATCGTTAAGAGATCAAATATGAGCTGTTAATCTCAGCGAATCTTCAGCGCACAAAGAGAGCAGGAAGGAGACAGGGTGTTTGCTGGTAAAAAATACCTGTGTGATTATACAGCTGCCCACAGCGTTGTTAATAACACAGCTGCTGAATTCCAGAGGACAAGCAGCAATACGGATTCCAACAAGATGACATTTATTGAAAAGTAACAAACTATAGAACAAGTAGTAACAGACTGTTTCACTAATAGCTTAATATATCAGTATATCTGGAGTATACTGTGATACATCGGGGAGTTGCACAGAGAGCAAATGACAAATTTGCTATAAAAAAAAAAGGCTTCGGTTACTCACACTACCTGCACCGGGTTAAGACAAAAGATACAAAATTAAGACAATTAAGAGAGTTGTGCAAATTTAAAGCCTTCTACAAATGAATTACGAGGCAAATATAAAAAAAAACTATATACACAAAAGACTTCTGTTAAGACACGAAAAGAAAAGAAAAACAATATTGCAGCTACAAGGCTATCACACTAAGGTTTGTTATTTAAATCCATAACAACACTAAGGTTAGCTATTCAGGTTTTGGCAACATTTATGTTTTAAATATGACGACGCTTTTAAGCACAATCATCCATTTTCCACTTGGCAGAGCGACATAAAGAAGATTTCAAAAATTAGAGTTTGTATCACCAAAAAAGTACATTCACTAGAAAAAAAAAGATGTTTTCAGAACACCGATGACAAAAGATGTAACCCTTCCTTTAGCGAGTACACGTAACCCTGAGACGCAAAACACAGAAATAAAAGACAAAAGTCATCATTTGAGCGCGGACACAGAAGAGTATCTCCTTCAAGTTGCGATGGGCCGCATTCCCTCTCTCTTGTCTTTTTTTTTGCGAGCTCGTATTTTCGGTTGAAGAAGAGGATACAAATTTAGCTCACCAAAATTGAGGGAAGCTCAAGTCCAACTTCTAAAAATACAGACAGGAAGATTGTTTCTGTTCACAAAATCATACACTTCTCCAAACGTCTTCTCTGCCTCTCCACACGCCGGCCGCAGCAAAGGCCTAATTTGGTCCAAATAAATTACACCTGAGTAAACAGTGTCAGGAGCGGGTGTGTGTGTGTGGGGGGGGGGGACCAAGAGGGACATCTCGACTTCCTTCTTCGCCGTGAAACAAGTTAAAGTGTCAGTTAGAGCGATGATGCACTGGTGAGATGATGCACGTCTTCAGACGGGCTGATAGAGTGACAGTAGCGAGAGAGAGAGAGAGAGATGTGCTCCCGTGTTGTACAGGAGTGACCCCGAAGGCCCTGCTGTACGCATACCAGCGAGTCCACTTCAGACTCGGGGACTACATGGGAAAGTTACACAAGACGCACGAGTAAACAGATCAGGTAAAAAACAAAAAAAGCCGCAGACTTCCAGTCTCCGTGTCGTTTCCAGGCCTTCGCTTCTGTGCAGTTGAAGATAATGTGAATCAGTCTGGATGGAGCAACAACGGGAATACGCAAAACCCCTTCCTCTTCCTCGGAGCCGCTGAAGGGAGGCACATTCCTGCATACCAGACTCCGTGGCTCATCTGAAGGAAAAAAGACACAGAGGGTTTAATGTGCAGGTCCCATGAACTCTGCTGTACAAGGACCCTGTATGTGAATGCGGGGCACATGACCAGAGGGGTGGCCTGGACACTGTCAGGGAGCGGAGAGGAACGCAGAGACCTCAGCCCTCCAGGCTACACATCAGCTTATCACCATGCTATTTTATCAGGCTTTGGCCACAGAGCATTAATAATACCACTGAACGCGGCAATATTTAACCACAGTCCTCCTGGCATGTGAGATTAAGCCCCCCCCGACACACCCCCTTAACCATTTATGTTGCTTAGTAATGACTATCTGAGGGTTGCAGAAGTGGGGACCTCAGAGTGAAAACAAGCTTCAGTGAACTCAGATAAAAAACAAATATTCCAAAAACCGTCTGCTTTATCCGGATAGGAGGCTTTATGCTGCAATTTTCAAATTCCTGCGTCTGCAAGCACCATTTTTTTTTAAAACTACAAACACCGTAATGAATTCCTCTGCAACCTCACTGTCTAATTTTCCTCTCGTGGTGGTACGAGGAAGTCTTCCACTGGATATTTGGGACCCTGCAGGGAAACCTGAACCTGGTGGTTTGCATACTGCACATTTGCAAAGATACTGATAACCCGGCCCTGTTCCCTGCAGCGGGAGGCAGCGAGTTCGTACTCGGGCTCTGCTGGGGGTTTGTTTGGATAACCTAAAGACTCTAATTTCCACGGCTGACAAAGCCCGATGATACTACAGAAGCCTTCACTGATCCACGCGCATCTGTTACTGTTGTGAATACTTTGCCTGAAGCGTAACAGTAAGCCACAGTCAGAGCACTGTGCTACGAGAAAGAGAAACAAAGAAGTGGTACGAGAATATTTGTTTGCACATTTAAACTCTGAGTATGATTTTCTGTGATAGGCTGGAGCTCTAGTCTTCAACTCGGGCTGTTTATCACTGCGAGTGTGCTGACTCTACCATTGCAGAATGGTAGGCTTTATTGTCACGCTGCATTACACCACCATATATTTATTCTTGAACTCAGAAATTGATTGGCTGCTTTTTACAAACAGAAGATTTTAAAACAGCGGATGGGTGGAGCTCCAAGCATAGAAAAGAAAAAGCTGTGTGAAATCAAGCATTGTAAACAGCCTGAACACGAGCTTTTAGCCTGCAGCGATTACCGGTACATACACTGTATATAAACAAACCGTGGCTTTGTTAAATGTCAGCATCCATCATAGTAAGCCACTACTTTAGATAGACATCTTTTTTTTTGTTTTACTGCAAATAATCCGATGTTTCCTATATTACATGTTCACGGGTTAAAGAAAGGCTACAGCTAGGCTTCTCAGCTTAGCTTAGCCAGGTTACAGAATCCACCTACGAGCAGCAGCTCCAGCTCAACCTGCCTGATTAAAGCAAGAATAGCAGCACTCATTGTATCACATGTAACTTTAGGCCTCTGCATTCTCTGTCAGTGCACATGTGCATGGGTCACTGGCAGCACCGTTTGCTGCTGCTACTTAAATCTCTCCCAAGTGCAGATGATGAAGAGCATTCCTCTGAACCCTAAATATGCTGCCACTTTCCTCAAACTATGACTGTCCAGATAGTGAAGAATGTTCACCAAGTGCTAAAAGACACCAAAGCAACAAAAAGGTCATGTACTGCCATCATTAGTTCATCCACTGAGGGATAATATCCCCGTCTCACATGACCAAACTTCAGCTCGCTCAGCCACAAAGAGTCTCGCTGTCACCTGGGATGAGCTCCAGACCGTCACTTCCTTATTACCTGTCACGTCAAGGTCAGTTTTGCGCAACACCGTGCTGCGTCATTTACAGCGTTCACCTTTCACCCACATTTCACAGTACGCTTATTCATCTAGACACGAGCAATTCACCTCCTCCTAATGACTGTAACCCAGGCATTATCCAGGTGCGCTGTGTGCGTCCAATCAGGACCAACCACTGTGTGCCACTGCGAGGGATAGATAGAGTCCCGTGTGTGCCTCTGCAGACCAAACAGACGGGCTGGGACTAAATGCTGCTCTGCTTGGATCTGGCACTTTGAGGTTTACCTCATGTTTAGAGTTTTCACAAAAGCTTTTGTCTCATAAAATTACACAATGTCCAGTTTGAGACACCTCAAGAGGAGCGGCTTGCATTCATAGAACGAATGACACCTGGCATTTTTTAAAAGCTGTATTTAGCTACAACCCACATGTGCATCTTCTAGAAGCCCAATTAACCAAAACCCAAGCCTTTCTTTAGCCCGGTCCTTTCTTTAGCCGTCCCCTGTGTGCAACGAGGCCTGTGCCATGTTTACTAATGACCACCTGAAACTGCGGCGTATTGACCGATGCATGAATCGCAGTCACTTCATTTACATGAGTTTGCATTGTTTTCAGGGATGCATGAAGGACTCCGGGAATGAGCTCCGGCTTACAGGCATCTTGGTGCGGCTCTAAAGCATAATGAGGCATGCCTTGATGAATCGCTGCAGAAGCTCCAGTCTAAGACCGGAACAAAGAACGTCTCTGTGACTGGATGAGCCTCACTTTCAGCACTACTTCAGCAAATATTACGCAATTTGGATTAATTACCAGGCAGACACACTCTGTCCTCCTCCAGCTGGCTTTCTGAAGGGGGCCCGCTGGAACTGTATGACAGCTCGTCTCTTTTTGAGGGCGTAATCAAATTAGTCTGGGTGATTATTCAGCCATTTTAAGCATCGTCTTCCCTTTTCCCCTCCCAGCGTGGAGAAAAGACCAATAAAAACACCATTAGGTTTATGCAAATTTAAGCATTTGTGCTGAGGGCTGTAATGTGGCAGACTGATTACTCGAGGGACCCGAGACGAAGTGTGCGTGCACGTGCTAACTGACTGTACGGATGTGCGTGTGTGTGTGTGTGTGTGTGCTGGGAGAGGGGGGGGGAGGGACGTTGTTGTACACAGATGCCACAATAAAAGCTTCATTCAGTCTGTGTTCCTGGTGGCCCTCACAGCGAGGCATTAATAAAACATTAGTATTGAGTGACTGAGGCCTCTGCTCTCCTCCTCCCCGATCCCACTGTGACCTTTCCATTTCACAGCAGCTGTTTGGGGATGAAGAGAAACCACCAAGGAGTCCCTCGGCGGCCTCTGACCTCTCCAGGTGTACCCTATCACAGAGAGCCATGCCCACCTCAGAGCGTCGGTTAAAACCGTTAAAAAAGCTGAATCCGGGGGGGACAAAGGCTCAAACATCACAACAGGCATTCAAGGCTATTACAGCTCAGTGGCTTAAAGGAGGGAGAGGGATCTCCAGTTACATGTTGTCTGCCTGTAGTCTGGCACCAACAACTGACCAGACTATACCCCCCGGATGCCATCCAGCTTATCCATTTCCCAAAAGACGCACTACATATACGATTTAAACAGTCTAAACAAAATTACGCGCGTTTAGTTCTGCGTGTTTTAAGCCCGTCTGTGAACGTTACAGGCATTTACTCCCATTCCCAGAACAAACGCAAGCCGTAACGCTTTAACGTTTACAAATACTTTTCCCCCCATCAACAGTGGGTTCTGGCTTGGCCTTGAAGTCTGCGGTTAGTCACATCTGGTGGAAATGCACAGGGCAACAAACTGCAGTAGGTGGTGACAACAACAAAAAAAAGGAAAAGGCACAGGACGGCTGGTAATCCCATACAGGCCACGCAAATTGCGATGCCCGAACCACAAGGCGACATTAACAAATCTTTACTAATGGGAAAGCAAGCCACACCTTCATTCCTCCCAAATTAGAGTGAGGACGGCTGGCTTTTACTAGGAAAGGCAATGCCAGCAATGTGCCTTTGGGTGTGTGTGTGTGTGTGTGTAAGTGAAAAACAAGTGATTTTACAATTGCGTAAAGTCTCACCAGACTACTAGTGAATTCTTAGAGCTGACTGCTGGCTTGCAATCACAATCAAGAGGGAGGGAAGAAGTGCACACACTTGCAAAAACACAGTATTCTTCTCTCTAACCCCAGCTGAAAGTTGACAACCTCTGGAGCAACGTATTTTTAGGCAGGCGTTAGACTCGGCTGCCAAACGGTGGAAAATATAGCTTCGCTTCTCCTGGTCTTACTAGCTTATCTCCTCCTCTCCTTCTGTTTGTACATGCGTGCATACGTTTGTGTCAATATGTTGCTCCAACTTTGCTCCACTTCTCAGTGCCCCCCCTCTTTCTTGGGTGTGTGCGAGAGGGAGAAAGTCAACAAGAGTCTGGGGAAGAAGTGTGCTTAACAAGCTGGAAATCTGAGCTTTCTCCATCTGCGCAGTAATTAAACATAAAGCAGTCAGCAGCAGGATGGCGGCTACTGTAACTGCGAGGGTTCATAAAGACGCGGTTCCTTGATCTTTCACGGGCAGCCTGTCTGTCTCCATCCCAGCCCAAAAACCTTGGCTACCATGGCTACAGTGGCCCATACCAACAGCCTCATAATGCTAAGCCCCCAGCTCCATCATCTCCAGCTGTTTACTGTCGACACGAGTCACACATAAGCCCTCCGTTTCTCACTTGCTTCTGCTTAACTCTACTTTCAAACTCCTTGGCAGAATAAAAAACGGCGGTTTACTGTTGCCCTGAGAATGCAGTTGTTTTTGCACTATGGAGGAGGATTTACCCAAGCTGCACCTGGGTCTGTCAAACAGAAAATAACAAAATATGAAGCCCGAGAAATGCTCCATGACCTTCGTAATTCTATTTGCTTCAGTGTCTCGGTATATAAGCGAGAATTTTAACTTCGTATCGACTGAACGTCACTAGGACTGTATCCACGCTGGTTATTTACTAGCTCAAGTACATATGAGAACAGCTCACATTTAACGTTGGATTTATGCTTACCTGAAGGTTCAGAGATTTACTGAGAAAAAAACTGATCGAGTCTGTCTAGTTTCACTCAACTTGGTTCTTAATCACAATTTTGGAGAGTCTTATAGTGAGGCACGGCGCAAATGAAGCTGGAGCCAGGAGACCGAGTAGTAAGCCCCAGGGCTGGAAAGTGAAACCGATGCAAAGCGACAAAACCTGTAGTTTCTCAAGAGGCCACTTGAGGCTGGCCCCAAAAGCAAGTCAGTGCACTTACGCCTGGATTATACTTTGTTGAGGATACAGACACCTGGAGACCCGAAGGCCAAGCAGTCATTCCTGCTGCTCTGAAGTCTGCTTGAAGGCCACCACGCATGCCTTTTTGGGTTTTTTTACCTCCTCAGTGCAGGCAACAAAATACAGATCCTCGTGTCACTATTTAGGCTTTAGACTCCCACATTAAAATGGCTCGTTTTATAGCCAGGAGTCAAAACGTTTGCTCTCTACGGCCAATTTCAATTTCCATCATGACTATTATTTTTTCCATAACATCCATAACACGGGATGGCAATTACCAGAACACTGAAACTGAAACTTTGTAACTGACATCCACAAAGAAATAGGTGATGTCATATTAGCTGTGTCCATTTTTTATATACAGTCTCTGTAGAAAACAATTAAGTAAGCATGAAGACTAAAAACTGGGGGAAATGGCAAGTTAGGTGGACCTTTTCTAACTTTAGTTACTTTTACAGACATCGTTACAAACAAGGTCCCTCTTGTTAGCTTTAGCTAGAGTAGATAGAGCCAGGCTAGCTCTTTGTACTCTTTGTGCTAAACTAAACTACACAACTGCTGGCTGTAGTGTCATAAAACTCCTCCTTGTTTTTTTCTTTACAGTTTTATTACTGTAATAAAGATAAAACCATTTCATTTCAAATTCAATAACTGCTGCAGCATTCAACAGTTTTCCACTGATCGCACCAGAACTGAAATAAGGTCAAGGTGAAATTTAAAACCACTGGGAACATGTCAAAAATAAATAAATAAACCCGCATGGCTCCAAAATGTCACTGGCTGCGCTTGTCATTCCACCGACACGTCAGTGTAAAAACTGAAAACGCCTCAGGAGAAAAGCATCAATCGATTGACTCGCATAACACTGAAAACTGCCCCTGCCTTCCCTTCAGGCCAGTTGGCTCCTAATGTTCTTAAGTTGTTGTAGTCAATCATATTTTTACACCCTTTAGACTTTCTCCTTTCCTGAATTCCTGATAAGATTACTGGTTTGACTGTTTTGGTTTTTTTAAATCCTTCAAAACCTCGGATAAAGTTAAAGACTTGTTTGTTTCCCAGTCCTGTAAAATGTCGAAATCCTAAGCGTTGCTTCACATGAGCTAACAAACAGTATGTCTCTGATTTTATCTAAAGCACGGCGAACGTGACGCATCAACTTTTAAAACTTCGAAGTGCTCTGTTCTGAGGCACTCAGCAGCCAGCAGTGGGCCTGCAGAGCGCCCTGCCGTTTGCCGTTCACTACAAGCACAGACCTGATCCCAGCCTCTCCACCTCGCTCCTGTCAGTGTCAGAGGTCTTGTTGTGCAGCTCTCGCTCTGTAATTATCAGCACCGCTGACATTCCTCCTGCTCTCTAAACCAAGACTCCTCTGTGTTTATCCGACACCCACAGCAGCTAGATAATGTGTAACCACTGTAACCATTAGCAACCTTGAAAACACAGTAGAGTCTTTAAACTGGCCTTCTACGGTTTAAAGAGGCATTCACCTGGGACTGTTAACTGTGTAACAGTGTGGTTTAAGCTAGTTCAAGATCTTCTTGTTTCTGTAAAGTGAGGTCCCGCACATTATCTGAAGATGTTAGGGGCAACTATGAATAGCACACATACAGTAATTGACATCTTGTTTGTTTGTGTCACTTTAAGGAGCTACAATTACTCACCACAAAACCTCAGAGAGTCAGTGCATCTCTATGCTGAGAGGTACTTCCATGTGCTGACGAAGGCAGTGGGAATGAGTGAGTAGGGCACACTGGTCACACTGTCCCAGGAGTCTGACGCTGGATCGTAACAGTCTAGCGTCTTGCACCTCTGAGCCCCAAAGTACCCTCCAACCACATAAAGTCTGTTTCCCGACGCCACTGCGTGACAGCTGATCCGCTTGGCTGTCACGTCGCCAAACTTTGACCACTGGTACGTCTCGCTGTTGAACCGGTACGCCGAGCTGGCAGAGAATTCAGTGTCACCGCCGATCACAACAACGTGGTTGCCGACTACGGCCGCTGCCGTATATCGCCAAAGCTGCGGACAGGCGGCCGGCACCGACCACCGGTTCTGGCAGGGGTCGAAGCACTGCACCTTGGGGTATTTGTCTCTGTTTACGCTGGTGCCCCCAAAAGCGAAGAGTTTGTTTTTGGCGCCGACAACGGCAGCGTTGCTCACTCCTTCTCTGAGGGGGGCCACGAGAGTCCATTTATTGGTCTGAGGATCATACTGTTCCACCTGCTTGAGAGAGACAGACGGAGAGGCAGGGAAGGATCCAGCGAGAGAAGTGTGTCCTCCCACTACGTACAGCATGTGGTCAAGCTCCGCAGAGCCGTGTCCGAACCTGGCTACCAGCATCGGCGCCGCTTTAGACCACTCGTCATGTAATGTGTCGTAGACCCAGACATCTTTGGACGCTCCATTCTCAGATCCACGTCCTCCAGTAACATAAACCTGAGATGCGGGAAGAAAAACCAAAGTGTGTTTACATCGTCACGAGGTTATTTAGGAAAAAAAATGACACATTTAAGTTGGTTCATTGCATAAATACCTTGCAACCAATAGCGCAGGCGCTGCACTCTTTCCTGGGACTGGGGATGTCTGTTTTTGGAGTGATCTCCTTGGTCTTGTTATCGATCATGTAGACTTTATCACACATGAAAGTCTGACCTCCGAGCAGCAGCAGGGCCTGGCTGACTTTTCTTGGACGCGCACAGAATCCGGTTACAATCCCATCGTTCTGGAGGATCCGCATCTTACACCGTACAGCGTCTTCAACGATTTCCCGGCACACTTTGTGGCACATCACCAGCTCCTCTGAAGCGACGTTCTTCAGCAGGTACGATTCAGGCAGCAGCGCCAAGCGAACGCAGCGCAGCAGCTCGGGCAGCTCGCTGTGCCTCCGCTCCATGTCCGCCTTGACCCAGTCGATAACGGCCTCGTACACCAGGCTCTCATCCTCCACCTCTAGTTCCTCGCTAAGGATGAGCTCCTGAACTTTGTCTTTGGGGAGGCTAAGGAAGTCTTCTGTCCTAAAGAGAGTAGCAAAGTTCGCTAGGCACATCCTCCACGACAGCTCATACAGCCTCTGACACTGGTGGGCGTCGGACAGCAGCATCATCCCGAGACAGTTGGACTGGTGAAGGTTCTTTTCCAGAAACTCTGCTGCCGCGTCCCTGATGTCGTGAAACTGAAGCATGTCTCCAGCTTCCAGCAGTGACTCTGCATTTTCCTCATTGATGATGACCCGGGCTGAGTAAGCGTAGTCAAGCAGGAGCTCCAGTACCTCCGGATGGAGCGAGTCGTGGAAGTTGACGTCATCGTCGTGACTCTCCCTGAGCCCGCCGCTAAACATGGCCTCGAAGTACCGGCTGCATGAGGCCAAGACAGCCCGGTGGCAGGGGAAGGAACGGTTGCCGGCCTTTAGCACGACATCTGTGAAGACTCTGCGTTTGCGTAGCAGGTTGAGCTGAGTCAACAGGCTGTCCGCGTGGGACGTCTTGTGGAAGAGTTGGATATTCATTGAGCCAGAACTAGAGCGAGACTTTCTGTTTTCGTGGTTGCTGACAGACATCTTGACTTTAACCTGGAACAGAGAGAAGACAAAAAACCCCAAAAAGCGGAAAGGTTACTCTTACAGCCAATTCTAACATTTATATCTTGATTACAGTTGGCCAGATATAAATATCATGCAACATCTTTTGATGTGAACGTCCTCCAATTTGATGATTAAACAGAAACTCTGCCAACATCCGATGAATAGGCTGTGCATAAAATACTCTTATCAGTTCGTCGGGCTGCAGCGGAAACGGACTTCAGACTGTGGAGAGATGAAAGGAGATCAGATAAGCCGCACTCCCACGGAAACCCAGTGTGTGTTAGTGCACCAGCGATTTACACAGTGCAAAAATCTATAAAGCATGCATCACTGTCAGACCCGTGAGAACAGATGAGCTACACCAACCGGCTCTTAGAATAACCTTCAACGATTAAGGTTAGGCTAGAAGCAACACCTGGGTGTATCACATCTTTCCACCCTCTTCCATTTCAGGGCCGTGAGTCACCTCCAAACACGGGCAAAGCCAATAAATTCCTGCCAGCTTGTTCTGTTTCTCAGCTGGCTCACATACAGGAGCTTTGAAGCCCACATAAGATGTGACACCTCAGAGCAGCTCCTCTAGGATAAAATTATGTAACCGAGCGCAACAAGAGAGAAAGAGATGGAGAAAAATATTCTGATCATTTTTATAGGAAGCTTGAGTGGGAGTGGCACTACTATGGTTTGTTGAAAAATTCGAGGAAATATTTAAGTTACCTACTTGTCCTGGCACGGCGCGGTGGGCTAACAAAGAGAACACATATAACTTGAAAACGACCAAATAAATATCTTCCGCTTTAAAGCGCCCATTGTTTCACATCAGATAAATTTAAGTCGGCTATTCAACCCAGTTTAGAGAGGGACGGTGGACTTCCGTGGAGGGGGGTGGGGGGAAACAGCGTGAAATCCAATTCGTTTTGTGCAGTAAATGTGAAACTCTGGTCAGCACTTCCAGCATGCGCTCAACTTTCCTCCCAAGTTAGCAGCTGCAAAGCATCCAGGCTGCTACAATAGCCGAGCTAAAAGGAAACAGTGTTACAGCTCAGTAATAACCCACACAGTGCGCATCTCGGTGATCGCTGATGTAGGAGGATTGGATCTTACCTCGATGGGAAAGGGACCGATCCCGAGTCCTTTCTTTATCTCGGCTACAACTTCCACCCGTCGTCGGGTTTGTGTTTGAAGTTGTGGCACACTTCAGACGAGTCCGCTTCCCGACTTTAAAGCTGTATCACACCCTAAACTTGCGGGAGACGGTTCAGCCATTTGTTTGTCTTCACACTCTCGAGTTTGTGCCCGAAACAAAACATTTTTTTTTTAAAGTTAGCGGCTCGGCGTTTTCTGTTGCTGAAGCCAAGCAGCGTGCCGGAGAGCGACGAGCTGAGCGCAGAGAGAAAGAGCCGAAGCAGCAGTGGTGGTGTTTCCTCTGGCTCCTCCCACTCTCGCTGCCGCCGGCCAATGGGCTCGAACATCAGCGCAAAGCCTTCCTTTATTCTCCAGCCAACCTGGATCAGTGTCCGTCATTATATTCAGAAACCATTGCCATGAATCACCCGAAAACACCTGTCACTGTATGTTTCACCTGCCTGCTTTGTTCTCGCCTTTCCTTGGCTTGCGCGTAAAGAAGAAAATCTCCATTTCAGCGCTATCAATGAACGCCAAGTAGCCTGTGTTTGTAAAGGATTTAGCGGAACAAGACAATGGAAAGGGGGTTTCTGTGAAAAAAAGACAACATAACGATAGACAGACGCAAAAAAAAAAACTGGAAGGAAAAACTATCCAGGATTGCATCAGAAGTGTAGAGTAAATACACACAGGGTTAAAAATAATACAGGCTCTTGTTTAGGAAAAGTTTTCCTGAAATATGTTGCTACTGATAATTTTACCCTTTAATGTCACAAAATATGAACAGCTCTGAATATCAGTATAAACATGCTTTTATGAAATAAACATATTGTTACTGCAAAAACTCAACCAGAATTGCACTGGTGCCATAACCATTGATTGTAATAGACAGCGGTGTAAAGTTGTAAATAACTAACCACGATTTTAAATGAATGAAAGGTAAAAAAAAAAACATACATGGAGTTACAGTATTGGACAGGCTAGAAGGTTTGTAGAAAGTCATGAGTCCATCCAGCACACCCATCCCACCCACAGACAATTCAGACCAGAAACCACACAAACATTTTGCCTAAATTACTGAGATTTTTTTCATATTTTTTTTCCCAACTCAGTCAGCTATTGCATTATTTTGCACCATTTTTATAACACAGAGCTCCCAGTGTTGCAACAAATCTTCCACGATGCTTACAAGAATAAAAATCCTGACAGTAAATTCTTTAATTTTCAATTATATTTGACACAAAACTAAAACGCACTAAAATAGCAACCATGTAGATAATAGAGCCTATGCCATTCAGCTGGGATGGACTCCAGCAGCCCTCTTGTGATGCTGAATAGGATAAGTGGGAGAAAATGGACAGATCAACCATGTGTACATTTTAATTTTGGAATGTAAACTATCTACAGGTTGACAAAGAACTAAAAAAAAAAAACTGCATACTGATGTTTTTAAAGGATTTTCTCACACCATTGTAGGACAGCCAATCAGAAGGGTTTCTGGAATGATCATATGATTGCAGGTTGAGGACTGTGAGATTGTTTCTTCATCTGAATTCTTGGCATTTTCTGCAGGAATTAAGCACTCATGAGGTTTGCAAGAATTTATAAAGAATGCGCCTCGGTTCCAAGTAGCCTATCAGGACGAGAAGCAGGTCAGTTAGGAGTCGTTGAAGTCAAGCCCGCTTGTACTTGTTTACAACTTCAAAGTTTTAGAAAAGAGACTAAAGTGAGAAAATTTAACAATTAAGCGTCTGTCTGAGTACCAGCCTTTGCTGGGACATGCCCTGACACGTCTACATGTGTGATTGATGATGTGAACAGTTTATTCTGTTAAGGTGTGTCAGTTTCAAGGCTCTAACATTGTTCCAAGCTACACTGGCAGTTTAAGGAGAGTTTAAATGGATTTGAATTTCTGCTAATGTTATTAGTGCTTTTCGTGCTTTGACAAGCCACAGTGTCCGCTGTGGAAAAGCGCAATAAAAGTCAGCAGAGAAAACATCATGTATTTAAACAACACTGGTTTGTTTGTGCACCGAGAAGTTCACCAACGTGGGTGCCACACATCTCGGGTTTCCTCTGCCTCTCTTCCTGTTTTTAACTCCTTCTTAGTGTCGCTCAGCAGCTGCTTTTGAAGATTACAAAGTGCCGCTGCTGCTTAGCAGTCAGAGTTTGTGTGGATGAGAGAATCAGTGTTTTAAGCCCTCTTCCCTTTTATCCACTATTTCCTCTCCTATTATTTGCTTGACAAGGGATTTACATTTGAGTTCATCTCATTTATCAAGTAAGCAAACGTCTCTTTATCACACAGCGAAACGTCCTGGAGTAACCTAACATCCTGGTGCAATACCTCAAAGTCTGACAGTCATAAACTGGCTGGTAATTCACATTTTTATAACCATTGTAGCTGGTGCTCATTATCTCTGGCAGAGCCAAATGCTTTCATGCACACAAGTGTGCCTAAAGGAGATTAAGAATTTAAGCAGATTAGATTAATGAACTCATGATTGTAATCTAGGGTTAATTCTTTTTGCTGTACTTTAACCCACTCCTCCCCTCCCCTGGTCCTTTTGACCCCCAGGGCTTGAAGCCTAACCGGTCTGGGGAGTGTGTGTGTGTTGTTCCAAGCATTGTTTGATTGGTCATTAATTATACTGCTGGGCAGCCGCAACACTAATCAGACCCCCTACGATTGTTCATCAACACCCCCCCGGCAGTGCAATAAACCATTCAGTGAGCGTCTGTTTAGATGACAGTAACCGCCACTACATTGTTGACTGCACTGTACCACTTATTTGTTCGCTCAAAGCAGGTGGTCTTCTTAGTGAGGTCATCGAGTGTGAAACATAAAGCTGGGGGTCCTTGGAGAGGCCATCCTTAACCCTGGGCCCCAACGCCAAAGAACACACAGCTTCTTCTGACTTTCTATTCCTGTACTCGACTCTGGCTTTTCATTTATTTTAGCCTGCAGTAAATGTTTTGGCTCATGATCTGCTTACCAAGGACAGCTGACATGTTTAGTCCTAACATTTATTGAAAATGATGTTATCTTTAAACAAGTAATTTGACAGAATTGTCCCTCCTTTAAGAGTGACACCCCATCCATAGATGGAAGAGAAATGCAGTATAGTTATTAAAAGGATACAGTGTATCCTGATCTAAGTAACACACAGAGGATCAGGAAAACTTATGCTCAAACTACAATTTAAAGACTGGCTGCTCTTTTTAAAGGTTGACAGTATGACAGATAATAATGTGTAACCATTTTAGATAAAACAGACTACCTCACAATCTAAATCTACGGGGTGCATTAAATATTCAGTGGCTATTAGGAGTATAATATATTCTTTATTGTTTTTTTGTTAATAATAAAATAAATCAAAATTATGACATATGGGTGGCAAATAACGGAATAAAAAATAATTTCAGTAGCGGAAATAAGCTTTGATACAGATTAAAGTCAGTGTCTTATTGGGTGCAGTGGCAGGAAAGTTGACCTCACGTGGTGTTGACCTGCCCAAAGAAAATCTGCTTCATGAACAGTCTCAAACACATATAGATACATGCATACTGTGGAACTTAGTCAAACTCGAGAGAGTATTTAGCGGAGAACAGCGCCACCGCGTGGCAACAAAAACATCTACGTTTTTGTCAGCACATTTGTTAAGATGGATCATGTGCCGACCAGATGCCCTTCTTTATCTTGAACTGCACCGCATTTTTTACCCCCTCGCGCCCCTGTCCCGTATATTAAGACAATGTGCCGCACTTTGATAGGCTCTGCAGGATGTGCACTTTTAAAGTCTGGATGTTTTATTACATCCAAGTGGAGATTAGCCTGTCCAATACTGTAACTGTAAAACCAATAGGGAGAAGAAGAAAAAAAAAACAACAAGTTACACGCTTTGCAGATTTTGATGCAAATTACCACACAGAAAATTTAGCGGCAGTTTATATCGTTTTTTTTTTTT
>VOQK01009923.1:12820-23700 GCA_015052645.1 Benitochromis conjunctus | reverse complement strand
TTTTCCCCCGTCCCGCAGGTAACTCACCTTTTCTGTTTGCCTTTAAAAGTCGGTAAGCCTTCACAAATCTCCGACCGACCCTCCTTCCATCCTTGTTGATCCCTTTGGTTACACCCCGGTGTGCACAGGTGTTTCTGCTGTTACCTCATAGCTTCCACAGTCTCCAGGTAAATAATAAACACTCATCCTTCATTACAGCAAACAAAGCAATGATGTAAAATGGCACGAAAATCTCCAGAGCAGCTCAGTGCTTTTAGGTGGTGCTTGTCAGTGCTCCACTGACACAGTGACTGAGCAACAGAGGGAGGGGCCAAGCCTCCTTCAATTCTGCCTTTTTATTCCTGGCTACAAGTTCTGCACTTCCAACAACCTGGCAAACCTTCTCCAATCTGTGACCTTACTGATCTCTAGCATCAAAGTTAATGGTAGGAGAGAAGATGTGTGTGTGTTTCAGCATTATATTGCTAAAATATGCAAGGCGTTCCCTGAAAAAAAAACCCGACACCATTGGATAGGTCTAAAACCTGTATGTCTTTCAGCATTTCATACATTTCCCGTGCCGTAGAGGAAGACGTGAAACTCACTGTACGAGATATAAAAAAAAAATAAAAATGGAACCATATTTAACTCACAACATTAGTGGTGTTAAGTCACCGTTTTCACAACTGTCATGTAAAATTCTGAATGTGAAGATCCTCAATGTGCAGCCAGAGAAGTAGAGTAAAACTTCCAAAACTCAGCATAATTACATTTTCACTTTATTTTCTTATCAAAACAACAAAGAATAGTAAAACGTTCACTTATTCTCGATAAAAAGAAAATGGTATTGTTTACACATCCCAAATTTATGGGCTCTTTACAACACAAATCTTTACAAATTTGCACATCAGACTGAAATACAAGTGAAGTGCATTCAAATGTATTTTTGCTGCTTAACTAAATCGGCTTTGCTCCATTAATAATTACCATTTTTATTAAAACAAAATAAAAACTAAGAAAAAAGAAACAAAATAAAGGAAACAACTAAATATTCAAGCGTGTACATGTATGTGTAAGTTAGCAGGGAAGAGCTTGAGTGTTAGCCATCCTGCTGCTGTATGAATGGGTTTGGTATGGCTTCCATGCCATCCTGAGGACAGATTAGCACTACGGAGGTTCCTCTACAGACCACCAGCCCCAGCTGCCTGGTGTCTTCTGTCAGCTTCAGCTGGTCATCTGGATCTAAACACAAGAGTTGCAGAAGCACACAAGTAAGTGTCACATTATCTACAACAGCAGTTGATGGTGCATGATAAGTTTAAATACGGTTTTAACAGTAAGCCACACCAGTGATCAAGTAATTCCTATGAGCTACTCTGTTTTGTTTTTTTCTACCCTAAATTCACTGTCGCTGAGGAGGTATATCCTTGATATAGTCTTCTCAGGCAGAGGAGCTACACCCACCTGCTGGAGAGGGGTTAATCAGCTATTTCAAACAATGAATAAAATGAGGTGTTGCACCAAGGCCCAGTTTAAGTAAAAAAAAATAAAATTAATTAATTAATTAATAAAAAAAAAAATACACAAAAAAACAAACTTTAATTTAAGCTGTAAATTATATATAAAGTGTGTAAAAACAGGCGCACCAAAATCATCTAGTCAGCCCATTTCATGCATACACAACACGCTCGGTGCTGGGCTCACACTTCCAGCCACACTCTGACATGACTTGCATGGAAACTCCTCAATGTGAGTGAAGGTTACAGTAGTCATAGCTCAGGGCCAACCACCAGCCCGAGTATAAGTAAAGAATCAAAGCTTGGTTAAACACAGCAAGGGCACACGGCTGCAATACTCAATATATTAAATAAAATTTCCCAACTGTGGGACCATCTAAATACTTTCATTTCATTTTATTTTAGAAGTCTGGGTCTTGTGTCAACGTTTGAGTCCTCCTTCATATAATCCTTTCATCAGCAGACGTGATCACAGCATCACTTAGGTTAGTCTGACGGGCACTGCTTCAGTGATGCAAAAGATTCATTTGGGTTCAGCTTAAAGGAAACGCAAAACACTTTTCAGTACTGGCGCAGTCTTATGTCATTCTTTGTCCAAATCCATTTTTTCCCATGCTTAGTCTTGACTTTGAAGTATACAGTTACAAACGTGAGACTTTGCACACACTTACCGCGCATATATTCAATTGTGCCGTCCAGCACCAGGTTCAGCAGAGGATCAAATCCTTTAAGGACACCGCTGGCTGAGAAGGAAACACATACATGTCGTAAAGTCTCCATTACCTGGAAACAAGCACAACAAATCCCGCAGGGCTCCTTAACTGTTAGCTTGTTGTCGCAACTAATCCACCTACCTTCTCGTCCTCCTTGAAACTTTACACGAATCGGCTTATCGATGTATTTGGACAAGTCGAAGATGCTCTCCTTTTTCTTTTTGTCTTTATCCTGCACAGAGAAAACAAAAAACACGCCGTTTTGTGAGTCGCATGTGTGCTAACCGCGCACACAAACACCAGCTGAGCATGAGCACGGTTTAGCCAGGCTAGCCATGTTAGCTAACGTGGTACAACAAAAACACCATATATTACTAATAAACTGCAGCTTTACATCTCGGGTTACGGCTGAAATACACGCTCACGGATTAACAGCATAGCTGATAATGTTAAAGAGCGTAAAGGTAGAAAACTATTTGAATGTACGAACCGCCATGTTAGCTGCGTGACACGGAAGTGAAATTTCGACCTCAAGAATGTTCCACCAATCAAAACACTGAGCGCTTTTACTTGACGTCACTGCTTTTTAAAAATTGACTCTTCGTGATTTATTGTTGTTTTAATTTAATACGGATGGTATCGTGAGTTAGTTTTTATAATATAATATCACAGGCATCCGAGTTTTAGAATCAGCATCTGCTTTTTGAACTGACCTCCTTTTCCTTTGCTGTGTTTCGCCAGCAGTCAGTCCACGGGGAAAGTCTATTAATACCACCAGCTGGTGTGTTGTAAAGCAGAGGACGAGGAGCCATGCAGAAGACAGGAGGAGGGGGTGGCTGTTTGTTGTGACATGGCTGACAGAGGTGACCATGAGCTGAAACTGCAGAGCTTTGAATTGACACTTCTATCAGAACAAATACATAAAGTGGAAGAGGATGAATCTACTTCATATGTGAAGGCCTCTGAGGCTGATATAACACCTGATGCTAGCCTACAAGTAGAAGGAGAGATTTTTTATGTCAACCGTCAACATCTGGCCCTCCAGAGCCCTTATTTCAGGGCTCTGTTCTTTGGCTGTGGTTTGGAGAGCAGCAAAAGGCAAGTGGAGATTAAAGGGGTGAGTCTGCAGCATTTCAGGACCTTGATGGAATATACCACAACATGCAGCCTATCTTTGGACAGAGAAAATGTTACGGGCATCCTCGAGACGTCTGACTTTTTACAGCTGGAGCGAGTCAGGCTGCTGTGCTGTAAGTTCCTGGAGCGTGAGCTGCACCTCAGCAACTGTTTGGGGATGATGGCCTACGCCTGGCAGCTAGGTTGCACTCAGCTCTATACCGCAGCACGACAGGTGGTGCTCACTCACTTCACCGCTATTTCAGCTGAAGAAGATTTTCTATCACTCTCAAAAGAGTCAATAGCAGATCTCCTTGCCAGTGATGACCTAACCATCCATAAAGACGATCTGGCTCTCGAGGCAGTACTGCGCTGGGTGTCATTTGACCCTAAACGAGAAGAATATTTCCTGGAGCTCATTGAGCTGGTGAGGCCCGAGTCTCTCTCCTTGCCTTTTATCACTGAGCTCTTGACCAGAATGAAAAGCTCTGACCCCAGAGCCAGGCTCATCATAAAGCTCAATGAACATTTCCCAGCATCTTGGTCAGTGGGCAGGTCAATGAGGAGGACCAGGGCCAGAGAGACCCTGTTCGTGCTGGGGGGGCCTCATGATCAGGAAGAACAGGCGCTGTACCAGTATCACCCAATGAGTGGTAGATGGCAGAGCTGTGCACCCCTGCAGAGGAAGAACCTCACACAGTACTCTGTGGCTGCAGTGGGTAATGGATGCATAATGAAGTTGGCTGTGTTTTGGGCAATGAAGATGATATAATGATCAAACTGGCAAAAAAGTGAAAAGTTAGATGTGTGCTTATATTTTTAATGTGCAGTGTGTAAAATAAGTATTTTTAATATTCTTAAATTACTTTTTATTATCTTACATGAATATTGGACCTTAAATTTTCACAGATCTTTTTATTTATTTCCTTTCTCAACATTTAGGAGACAATGTGGTTGTGACAGGTGGCTACTTCCGGGATGTTCTGTGGTTCAGTGTGGATTGGGTCCGGCTATACGAATGTGGAAACCAGCGCTGGGTGGATGGGCCAGCCCTGCAGAAGTCCAGACACAGCCACTGCTCCATAGGGCTCGATTCAGTACTGTATGTCCTGGGGGGGAGTATGGATGAAGGTCTTGTGGATGATGTAGAAAGGCTGGTAATTGGGTCAGAGGAAGGTTGGGAGGGAGTAAGGCCCATGGTCAGGGCCGTAGAGAGGGCAGCCACTGCTGCTCTGGGGTCCTGTATCTACGTGGCGTGTGGCCTGGATGAAAACGGCGAGGTTTATGGTGGAATTCAGAGGTATGCGGTGAAGGAGGATCAGTGGGATGTGGTCTCCTATTCTCCATTTCCACGGTGAGTGAATTTTCAGCTCATCTTTCTGATAATACATACATAATTTACATTCTTATTAAGTTTGAGATTTCAAAATGAAGGATACAAGATGATTAGTTGACAATTAAACAGAAAGGTTAATTGTTTTTCTTTTCTTTTTTTTAAAATTCTTTTTTAGATATGACCTGGTTGCCACGGAGCTCAACAGTGCCCTCTACCTGTTTGGTGGCCAAGCCCTTCGCTTTGACATGGAGACAGATGAGTGGACAGTGCTAGAGGAGGAATGTCTGAACAAAAAGTTCTTCTGTGGCTGCTCCTCAGTCACTGGCCAGATATACCTGGTCAGCGAGAGAAAGATTAACAAAGCATTCCCAAACATGGTGCTGCTGGACCCTTACATAGACACCTGCATTGAAGTAGATGATGCCATACCCTGTCCTGTGCCCCTCAGAGGGTGTGTCACCATAAGAATGGTCCTATGATGCTATATGATAAGGTTGAATGAATATGGACTATTGTGCAAATCTCTTTAGCCATCCCTCATTTCTTTATATTTTGTCAGGAAAATGGGAAATAGCAACTCTTTAAAATATGTGAAAACATGAATGGAAATGCAGTGTATTTAAGGTAAAAGCAGAGTTTGTGCAATTTTCACAAGCTCGAAAGTCAGTATTTGGTATGACCACCTTTAATTTTTCAGCACAGGCTGGACACACTTAGGCAAGCTTTGTTCTAATTTCTTTAAGTAGTCTTCAGGAATAGTTCTCCAGGCTGCTTGAAGGACATGCAAAGCTCTTCTTTGGGTATTGGCTGTCTTTTATTCCATTCTGTTAAGATGATCCCACACTGCTTCAATAACACTGAGTTTCAGGCTCTGTGGAGGCCAATCATTGACTGATAGTGTTCCAGCATGTTTTTTTCTATCCAGGTATGCTTTTACTGCATGGTTGTAAACTGTAGCAAGAGAAGGAAGCAGGTGGAAGAGAGTCTGGAGAGGTGGAGGTATGCTCCAGAGAGAAGAGGAATGAAGTTTCATAGAAGCAAGACAGAATACATATGTGTGAATGAAAGGGAGAGGTGGAAAGGTGAACATGCAAAGAGCAGTGATAGTGAAGGTACATGAGTTTAAATACATGTGATCAACCAACCAAGGAAAAGGAAAGTCCAGAAGAGAGGTGAAGAAGAGCGATCAGGCAGGGCGGAGTAGGTGGAGACGAGTGTCAGGAGGGATCTCACACAGAAGGATAGGAGCAAGAATGAAAGGGAATGTCTACAAGATGCTGGGGAGACCTGCTGTGATGTATAGTTTGGAGATGCTAGCCCTAAGATACGCACACCTCGAGGTGACAGAGTTTAGATTTTCATTTGGAGCGACCAGGATTGACAGAACTAGAAATGAGTACATCAGAGGGACAGCTCAAAGTTAGAGAGGCACGGCTGAAATGATTTGGACGTGTGCAGAGAAGGGATAATAGTTATACTGGACAAAGGATGTTGAATATGGAGCTGCCAAGCAGGAGGCAAAGAGGGCAGGCCTCAGAAAAGATTCATGAAAGGTTGGTGTGACAGAGGAGGATGCTCTCTTTCCAAATGGTATCACATGGTGGAATTCCTTCAGATCCCAAACACCACTGGTTGAGATTCAGCCTTAAACCATGACAGAGCCTCTGTGTTTTACAGATGGCTGCAGACGCACACTGCTCTACCTCTCTCCCGATGGTTTGAACCAAAAATGTCAAATTCTGATTCACTCCACAAGACTCGTTGCCACTAATTTTAAGTCTAATTTGTGCGTAATTTGGCATACCTCAGCCTTTTCTCCCTGTTCCCCTTCCTTAAGAATGGCTTCCTGACAGCCACCCTTCCACTGAGACCATTTCTGATGAGGCTTCAGCAAACAGCAGATGGATCAGCTGAAGGGTCAGATGCATCTCTCAGGTCCTGTGTCAGGGATTTGCTCGTGTGTGTGTTTTTTTTTTTTTTTTTTACTTACCTCTTTAGGACATGACTTTCAGATACTGTTCATCTGTTGCAGATAGGCCTGCCACATCTTCTTTAATCCTCCACTTGTCCAATTTGCTCAGATGTGTAAGGACACGCTGCACAACATGAAAATGAACGAAAAAGCAGCCAATCTCCAAAGAAAAACTCTGAAAGACCTTCCTGAAGCCGGGAGCACTATTGCTCAAGAGCACTGTAAAAACATTCCAAGAAAGTCTGTCACCTTCATAGCACCATATAAAGAAACGTGGGGTGGGCTGAAACTTTTGCACAGTGTGTGTGGTTACCTATGTGTGTGGGTTGTTTTCTTTCCTGAAAAGTGGCACTTCATTTGTATGAACAAAATTTAAATGTAAAAGTGTTTCATCAAAGGTTGATTGAATTTACACCGTACAAGTTTTATTCAGAAGTAATTTATTTAAACTTTTCAAGTGGTCACAAATCAACAGTGTGCACTCATAATAAAACAGTCAAATGTAAGTTTCATGAGAACATAAAGTGTCTCCTGCTTATCAAAAACAATATTCAGGTGGGTCTCACAGTCTCATTCACTGCATCAGCCCTTTTAGCACTCTAGCACTTCACTTTAACCCCCTCTTGTGTGGTGGGCCTCAATGCCATTGCATCCCTGTACAGACAGCGCCCTGTTTCTAGCCCTATCACAGCCATCTTTACATAAATGATGACTGTTCACGCAGCAGCCAGTTATTTTCACGAGCTCCCAAAAATACAGTGGTAGTGAATAACATGACGTGTAACTACGATTTTAGAATCGTAGCCCGTGTTCATCTGCAGCAGCATAGACACTGAGCTACTGTGCTCCAGCACGGTGTGAAAATACATGTAAAAATCACACTAGCAAGCATTAGAACACAATTTGGTAAATATTAAAATATACAACTCCTAATATCTCTAGATTCATTTTTAACCAGAAGCATTTAATGTATTTAACTCCACTATCTAAAATAGCTCAATAATGCCCGTCTGTGTGAATCCGGTTCATGGCTTACAAAGGTAGAACCAGCCTCAGTAAAATGACAAAGCAAAAACACACACACGTTACAATAAGGCCTTTCCTGTGTGTTATTTCAAAAAAGGCAATCCTAGTAGCACATAGACTTCATATTGAGTTCTAAGTGTTTAAAACACAGCAGCCAAGGCACAAAACAAAAGACCGTGGAGGCAAATGTAACCGAAAAAAATCAGATTAAGAAATCATGCTGCCTGTCACAACGATATTCCAGTGAGAAAAAGAAATGACACACACACACGGTTCAAATCCGTGTTTTTAGAAGCGATACTTTTTTCTAACGGCATCAGAAAGGGGCAGTATCTTCTATACAAGGATATGGTCTTCTTTGTGCACCAGGGGGCGCCATATTTCTCCTAAAAAGTCTAAATCTAGCTCTGTCGCAGAAAAATACAACTTCTTTAATCATAAAAGGGATTAAAATACAGATTAAAATAGTCTGCCAAGTGAATGATTAATAAAAATAGCCTATAAAGTGGTTTATCAACAGATTTACTACAATCAGTGTTTTCAAGAATTCAGCCACGTACATGGACATAAATCAGTCGGTGTGAATTTCTATCAAGTTGTAGTCTTAAGTTTGCTCCATTTAAAATATATTACACCACATAATACACAAAAGTTAACTTTTTTTAAATACAAACAATATTTTTTTTTAACCACTCACTCAAAAAAAAAGCAAAGATGAACTAAAACGCGTTGCTGTCCTTAGATATTCACAAGCTCTTATAATACAAGGACCAGAAACAGCATAAATAAAAAAAATATGCAAAACACTTATGCACAAACTAAGATTAGTTGAGACACTAATTACACGCTCTCATCAAATGTATTTTTATATTAAGTTTTTTGTATATTAGTGTTATGAATGGTGGCGTTTCTTCCTGATTTCACACTCGGTGGATAGATCTACAGTCATCTGTGCTTCTTTGCCCTGTTTATCATAAGCAGGAGGCAAACCTACACTGGAAACCGCTCCGCTACCTGGTTTTGGGTAGTCTGCTGTTTATATTTGTCTGGTTGGTGAGGTTGTTCAGAACACAGTTGTTAGCCAGCGATGCCAGTCTGGAGTTAATCGCATCCTTCCTCTGCTCCCAGCTGCACTCACCCCCATCCTCCTCTTCTTCATTGACATCTACCGGACTCTCCTCATCGCTGCGCACGTCACCCTCAATCTGTGGAGAAGAATATAAGACTTAGCCATTCGATTCCTCCCTCTTTCCCTCCTATCACTGCCCGGTTAAACAGCGCCCTCGTCTCACCTTGCCCACGAAGGCAAACCTGTAGACCATGCGCAGGATGAGATAGGCCCAGTAGATGTGCAGCCCTTGTAGGATGAACAGAAGAGCGTTGAAGAAATAATAACCAAAGAAGGGCTCGAAGAACTCCATTGAAACGATCAGGGTGGTGTGGATGATTCTGGAAAACAGAAACGGGAGCAGTGAGCCTGAAATCAGTCTGCTGTTCCTTCAATGCTACAGACTCTTGAGCTTTAGAGCATACGCCTCAATTTTTGCCGTATTTCGTACTGATAACCGGAAACTTGCTGTTGGAAAAAACACTTTGTCAGTGGCCTTAGACAAACTTTACATCAAGCCTAGATTGACATTTATATAGAAGTGTTGATTGTTATTAACCAACACATGCACGGATATGAAAATATCTATTACAAGGAAAATACATCTGATTTAACGGTGTCTTACCTGCTTGGAAAAACAACCAGCCTTGTGCCGAGGAACACCAGAGCAAAGATGACAAACAGGAAGTCGCATGTCGTCGTCCACAGCGCGTAGTGCAGCATCTTACCCAACTGAAAGAAAAAGAAAAGTAAAAGTTTAGTTCCTATGACTTACAAAAGAGAGCGAACACATTTAGGTTGCCTCTAAATGCTGTAGGTGTGATCACAAAGTCCCACCTCCCCACAGGTTTCTGTTCATAGTCTGACCCTGATGGACTCACAGCAAACCCTGAATCCTGAAAGCAACAACCTGCTCAGTATATGTCATGAGTTTTGATCTGTGGTAACATACAATATATTACCGGTGCACGCAGTACATTACTGATGTTACTGTAGTTTAATCTCGGACATACACCAGGGTCGGCTCTTTTATATTCCACCTCCAGTTTCACTTTTAAATATAAAATGTCATTTCTCCCAATCCCATTTTGAAATATCAAGACAAACCAGAGCATTTCAGAAGCAGTGTGTGTGTTCAGCATGGGGTCTTGGATCTATAAACACTGAACAGGTTAATTGCTGTGTAAAGACGTCATCTGAGTTTATTGCTGAAATAACTCTAACGTTATCTCTTCTGTCCAGGTGCTAGTATATTACTCAAAGAGCAGAGAGAGAGAACATAAGTGGTACGAGAGAGCAGGGGGATTGGGTGATGTAAGGGTGTGGCTGGCTAGAAATCACACCACAGACTCACTGATGAACTCGCTTTCACTCATATGGTATGTGCCCTAACTAATAATCTATTGGGTTTGAAGCCCGCATCGTTTTCCCTTTATGATTTTTATCAGCGTCTAGGCAACACACTGTCATGCCCGAGGTGAGATGACTAACTCTGCATATTTCCTCATCTCATGTATCACGGTAACAATCATCATCTTCAGTTCTTATCACTGAAACAACCTCACAAAAACCAAGGACAATGGAACAACTGTCATTCTGAGTGTAGGTGGTAAAACATTTACAGCTGCAACAAGTTTTTCTTTCTTTTTTTTTGCAACAATAGAACACAACCTTTGGCTGTCTGCAGCTCACTTTATACAGGATGTGTGTGCTTGTATGACAGAACAAGGAAATTTGCAAAAAAAAAACAAAACACAATAGGCTGAATTCATGTGAAGTTCCCCGTGATGTTTGTGCAGTAATCTGACATTTTAAACTTTTGTATGCGAGCATAACAATGCAGTCGGCATTGTCTTCTCCCATACAGTGCTGTGCAAAGGTCTCGAGCCAGCGCCAAAGTGCCAGACATTCTTGGAATTTTTAAAGTAGTCTTGAGCAGCAGTTCTCCGGGCTTTCTGAAGGTATTTTTTAAGTTTTTCCCTGGACATTGGTGACTTTTTCACCCATTTTCAGTCCAGTCCTTGTACCTGAGCATTTTCAGGTACAAGGACTGGATGTTTTTACTTGTTAAGCCACTTAACGCTGATCTATGATTCACTCAAGCATAAAAAAA
>VOQK01009922.1:60710-76684 GCA_015052645.1 Benitochromis conjunctus | reverse complement strand
TTCCGAATGACAGCAACATCAGGAAGAAGGAACACGAGAAGCTTGAGAAATACCAAGGGCTCAGAGAAGAGCTCGAGAAGATGTGGAGGGTGAAGGTAACAGTGGTCCCAGTGGTAATCGGAGCACTCGGTGCAGTGACTCCCAAGTTAGGAGAGTGGCTCCAGCAGATCCCAGGAACAACATCGGAGATCTCTGTCCAGAAGAGCGCAGTCCTAGGAACAGCTAAGATACTGCGCAGGACCCTCAAGCTCCCAGGCCTCTGGTAGAGGACCCGAGCTTGGAGGATACACCCCCCCCGCGGGGGGGAGAGGGGATTTTTTTTTTTTTTAGTTAAAGTTAGGAGCTCTACTACATTTAAGGATGCTGAGTAATGAATGACAGAATCCCAGGATTGTGAATGAAGGCCTTTGGAAGAGAAGTGCACTGAATCCCTTTACTTTCTGCAATGATTGCTATGTCATCAATCATCACTTTAGGGGGACTTGTTAAAGGAAAGGAAAGGAGAAACCGTGACGTGGATGTGGCGAGACAGAAAGAAATGGTGGTTACCACTGATGTGAGTAATGGACTGCCATGCTGTTAATGAGGTCCCTACCAAAAGCCATAACTTTCATTTTAATGTTTACGTGTGTGATTTGTGTACAGGACCTGACTGAAACCCTTGATGTGATTAATGAGATCTCGGCCAGTCCTGCTGTGTGTCTGTGGGGAATAAGCTCCTGTAGTCTAAATCACATCAGGGTTGTGGTGCAGATGGTCATGGACACAAAAGCCATCAGTAACTACATACAAGCCAAAAGGGGTATTCCTATTCATCACATGACAGTTTATAACACACACCTTATTTTTTGGATTGGAACCAGTTCTGCCCTACATTTAACACACCTTTCTCTGCTGTTGTGTATCCCCTGGGCCTCTCCCTTCTCTATTCTCCTCCAGAAGACAGATGAAAACAGCTGGAGACTCACAATCTCACACCGCCCCTAAAGCAACACTTTCACTGACCTTTTCCAAATCTTCTTTCCTGCAAACTTTTTTTTCCTGCCTACCTCCTGGGGGTGTCTTTGATACTCAAACTGCATTTATTATTTCACCCCAAAATGCCACAAGAGTCTGCACATTCAATGAAACATCATGCTTCTCCTGGGAACAGCGTTTCTTCTGTTTCAAAGCATAAGGAGGTATGGAGGGCATCGCATTGACATTTAGAGATAGTTCTCCAGAATCTGAATGAAAAGACAACTTATTCTGGCTCTGCAGACCCTGTTTTTCAACTCTTGAGGAAAACTTGCTTATATCCAAAAGAAAAACAGGCTTCACAGACACAGCCTACCATCTTTTCATTAATAGGCAAGTGAGAACAGAGAGGTAGATGTGAGAATCCATACCAAGCCCATAAATATCAAGCGAGTAATTCAGTAGTTATATCTATCTATGATAAAGGACAACAAAGGCATACTCTCATGTCAGGGAGCGGGGAACCTTTCACATCTCTGTGCTCAGGGCCCACTGTCTCATAATCCATCCATGACTGATTTGTTAAAACTTTTATTCAAAGGAATTAGCTCCCAGGGTTTGTAACCCATTACATTTAGTTATTTATTAGCAGTGCACTATTTCTGTATTGCTATAGGCCACCACCTCTGTACTTTACTCTTTAGCACTGTATAAAAAAAGAAATTATGCACAGTGCCCATCAGCATTCACCACCAAAAACCTTGGTGTAACCGATTCTTTCCGCATAGAGGACATTAGATCACAAGCTTTTAGTCACGCTATAAACTCAAAATCCAGTCAAATCCAGCCAATCCAGCTGATGATTCCCTTGTGTCACCATCCACAGAGAGTGAGATTTCACCGTAGCTGTGTTGGGGAGAGGGAATAAAAATAAACAGGGTATCTGAGCCAGAGTGACCTATGATCCGATTAGTATCTCCCAATCCTGTTAGGCTGCCTCCCTGATGTATGTTCATGCTTCATTCAGCTACTCTATCCCACTCTAATTTCCTCACCTTCCATCAGCCATGGAAAATCCTTGATTACAAAGGTCAGCATTTGTATCCCAACTCTGTACGCACAGTGAAAACCAGCAAAAAGAAACAATGTACACACATGCATGCACACACGCACTCTAGTCTGATGTTATGCCACTGTAGCTACTGTCTCCCCAGTTATTGGTTTTCTCATTGTGCATTATACTTCATCTTTCCACTCTATCTAGAGTCTAATTACTAATGACCCTCAAAAACACAGTGGCCTTGGATTTAAGAGGCAGAGAGGAGACTGGGAGATTGAATTTAATCCAGCTACGCAGAGAAAAGGTGACCTTTCTGCAAGTTAGTTTCATTTTTGTTGCTGAGTGATGCAACTGGATTAGTGAGTTATTGTAGGGGGTGAAGAAAGCTATCTATGAAACATAAGCTAATACCTCAATCAGCCATGAAGTTATCTTTTCATTCATTTAGGCCTTGAAAAGAGGCACAGCTAATCATTTCCATTGTCCCTGTTAAACACTAAAAGAAGCAGATGAAATCAAGGGAACGTGTCCTACTACACCAACAGAGAGAAAGAGATGCACCCACAGGGGACTAAACCATCTGTCACCCTCGCTCTCTTGCACCTGCTCATGAGGTGTCACTCCCTTTCTAAGATAACCTTATGCTTGATGTCATACTGAAAGAGCAGGCTGCATGCTGGGCAAGCCCAGAGCTAGCTCGCTGATTGTACTTGGCATACACTACATGTCTGTCTCCACCTTTCACTTGATTCATAAACAGGGATATTAGAGGTCAAAGTGGCTTTTAATAGAATCAACAACACAACACACAACAACACTTAAATGTGTGAGTGTTGTTGATTATATAAAAGCCACAGATATGTTCTCTGTATATGATACCGTCAGGATCTCCATAGCGATGGACAGCTGTAGTGATTCTGGGGAGCTGCATTAAAATTTGTCCGCTCACAGCAATCACAATATTCTATCACTGTTTCAGTTATTTCCTCAAACCATCCAAACTACAGAATTATGATGACTTTCCTCTCTAAACAAACAAACAAACAAGGCAAAACAAAAAAGGGTTAATAAAAAGTCTGGGTTGTCCAAAAACGGTTATAAGCCAGGGTACTTATAGTACCGGGTACTATAACTATGGGTAAATGCTTGACAAACAAGGTTAATTTGTAATTCCATAAAGTCCAATTAAAAATATATGGAAAGTACACAATAAAATAATAATAGCGAAAGTGATGATCTAAAAGACCTTCATACATCAATGAAATATTAGTCAGAACAAAAATACAATGATGTGTCCAAACTTACATGTGACAAACAAGATTAGACAGAAGGTTTCTATAAATGCTTGGTATGTCACGAGAGCAGTTTGTTCTCTAACTCATGTATGCCAAAGGTTGCGTGAAGTATGTGCTATGAAAAGGTTAACTGTAGATGTATGGAGAAAGCAGCGAAGGCTGAGATAAAGAGAAGTAAGACAAACAAGCCAAGAAACAAGAAAACACTATAAAGGTCAGCTTGTGAACTCCTCAAAACATAGTGAAATAAAGACTGGCAGGAGATTAGAGCTTCCACGTTTGTCTTAAGGTGAGACTTACCACTTGGTTGCGTGTGCGGTGGTAGGGTTGGATGATGGGCAACCCCAGGGGTGTCACCCATTCCACAGTGTGACCTGACTTGGAGATGAGCCTGGCGCTCTCAGTCAGCCAGTCCTGTAACAAATTGATTCAATCAGCGGTAACATGAAGGGACACGGTGATGGAAACATTTACAGTGCTGCATTAGTCAAAGATCCATACTGTGTGACATGTTTGTGTGTTTAGAGCATGTTACTGACAAGAGTGCAACCAAATTGAAATCAGGTTAAATCAGGTTGATGAAGATTTCAGGTTCGGCTGGACAGGGCTTGCTATACTAGGCAGTAAAATGTAAAAACACTGGCAACCACCAATGCCATCTCTCAGGCTCCAAGTAGGCACACCTGTGGTATCAATCCCAAACCTTGTAACCTTGTTCTCGGGTTACTGCATTTGTTAAATTAAACCTTAAAAAAACACTACAATGCATTTGGAACAACAGGAAAAAAAATAGAAAGTTTCATTGCCTAGAGCATCAACAAAGGACTTATGCACTTACTGCTCATTCTACTTCTGCTGCTCTACTTCAAGAACCTACTAACAACTGTTGCAGACTTGTTGCTGAACAGGTGAGAAGTTGTTGCTTACTCTAGAATATTCAACAGTGCTGTTTGCATAAGTGTCTGGAACAGTCTGTCTCCAAAAATTGAAGCCCTATTAATGCCCCATATGGGTTTTTGCATTCACTGAGCTGGAGGAAAGATAAATATGTCCTAGCAACTGGAGTTAGCAACCTGACCAAAAGCTGCTCCATTTAACATCACCCCGCCTCCGACAATCAAAACCCAAAATGAAGAAACCGCAAAAGCAAAGAAACAGACGTCAGAGATTAACAGGAAAAACATCTTGAAAAATTGACTGATTAGCAAACATACAGATAGAGGTGGGCACAGAGAGTGGACAAACAGTGGGAGCACAAATTGAAGGTAATGACCGGCAGTGTTGACAGGATAAATGGGAAATGTACAGAGAACGTAGGAGAGATCAGGGATAACAGTGCCATTGATCAGATGCCTCTCTCTCTCTTTCCCTCATACTTCAGCTCTTCCCTGTGAAATGCAAGTGGATGTGACCTATAAAAGCAGCAGGGGATACACACACTTACGCACTCATGCAGGTACTAGCATCACATCGGCACCAAGGTATGTTAGGAAGGGTATTTTTCATCTCAGACTGGGCTATTCCCTGCATGTTTCCCACAGGACACACACACAAAACCAGTGGTTGGTGATAATAATGGTTCAGCAGACTCCTTTCTGCCTCTAGAGATAATATACAATCCCCAACCAGGTGCACGTCCTAACTCTATTAATGGAATCTATGTGATGAATAGGTACCATTGGCAGGGTAACAGTAAAGTAAACACGCCATTAATAAAATTCAAATAAGAGCCTATGTGCAGCAGTAGATCAGTAGGCAGAGCATGCTTTAGAGGTTTGTAATGTCCAAGCAACTTAAGCAAATCTCATTTAAAAACTATGTAATTTAGTGCCAACTAAAACTTTTCCAGATTTATCTTTGCAAGACTATGAGTTGTGTTTAGTTGTATATAAAGCACAGAAATTTCTTTAAAAGTCTGTATGTAAAAGCAAATATTGATTAACTATTAGTCATAATAATAATGACCCAAATGTTCTACAGAAATGGCAAATTGCTATTTTGTTGAAAATATTAAGTGTAATCTGGATAATGGTAATGTTGTGGGCGCAGTGTTCCTTGACCTAAAAAAGGCTTTTGACACTGTCAGCTATGACATACTTCTTTCTAAGCTGTTTAAATTTGATTTTTCAAAACAAGCAGTTGATTGGTTTGAGTCTTTACACAGGAGAGCGTTGGCAAAGAAAAGTCATCCATGTTGGAAAATAGAATGGGTATCCCCCAAGGATCGGTCCTTGGCCCATTGCTGTTTAGTTTGTTTATAAATGATCTCCCTGCCAGTCGTTCAAAAGCTAGCTGTCAGCTTTATGCAGATGATGCAGTTAAGTTAATTTGGCATTACATACCTACTTCAGCAGCTTAGATATTTATGCTTTCCATGGTATTCTCTCATGTTTCATATTGTATGACAGTTTGGACCCAAGCAGCACCATCTACAATTCAGCCTGTGATATTCTTATATAATCAATCTTTAAAAATAATGGATAAAAAATCTGTTCGGTGGCATCGTTGTCACATTTTAAAGAAATATAATTTACGTAGTTTTAAGAGTTTTAATCATTTGTGTTTTCTTAAAATAGTCTTCAAATGTATAAATAGGCTGGTCCCAGAGTGTCTTCATAGATACATCCAAAGACAAGACAGTAATCGCATTACTACGAGCATGGTGAATGGCAACTGCAAGATATCATATCGCAGATCTAAATTTGAACAGTCAGCATTTTCCATTAAGGCTTACCATCTGTGGAACACACGTCCAACTGAAATCAAATTGATTACAGATATCAGTTCCTTTACATTGAAGGTCAAAGGTTGGTTAAAGGGAAATCACAGCTGTAGTCATTTTAATTCATCTTTATTGTCTATTAATTGTAGTTGTATTTTGGTTCTATGAAAATGTATGTTTTATTGTAAAATGTACAATGTGATTGTAAGCCCAACAAGGGACACTTGTTGAAAATTAGCGATAGCTCTAAACTTTTGTGCATTACATTAGCTTCACGTTTTATACATGGACTATGTTAAACTGCACTGTCCCTTTTAAATAAAAAAAAAATATATATATATAGATTTATATATATGCTGAAATGTGTGCCTGCAGCTTGTTAATTAACCTACTGTACACTGATGAAAAAAAGCAAAAACAAAAAAAAATATTGAGGTTACACACTAATTATTCTCTTTTATTTTCTTCAATAGTATCAAATAATATACTTTTTTGTGAAACATTTTACAGAAACTCATCTAAAATAAGATGTTACCATACCAGATAGTATCTTCCTTGTAAACACAGAGAAAAAGCTTTTATTTTAGTTGTAGTTTATTAATGAATGCTGGTATTATATTTTTATTTTGCTGTATTTGCAGTATTTACTGTATGTGTGGATATGCTCTAGTGAAGGTTGCATATTTATCGAGAAAACAATATTACTATCCAGAATAGCAATACTGCGCTCATCTCCAAAACTTTAAAGAACATACAAGGTGCCGAGTATATAGAAAATAAAGGACACCAGCACTACCTGGGAAAAAATTATATTCATTGTATTTCACCAAATAATATGTTTAACAATATTTCTAATCAAGTGTCACCACAGACTGATGATTAATTGTTAGGTAAGATCATTTTATCATTTGCATATGTTGTAATGTATGTGTGATGAGCTCACCTGTATCTCTCTGGTCCCTGTGAACATCTCCTTTAAGGCATTGAACACCTGATGCACCAGGTAATGGGATGCATCCCACACATACTCCTGTAAAAAAAAAAAACCACAAGATTATTTCATATTTGCTCAAACTGTTTAATTTGTTACATTTTAAAATTAAAAACAGGTATTTTAGATTTTACTTGTGCTTTTAATGGTGGCTACGTGAATGATACAAATTAGTGTATCTGGGTACAAATCTGCTTTGAGGGTGGAATTTGTTGCATCTCATTACACTGATATGATCTCTTCAGCAGGCCCTGCCCTCTTTTCACCATCCATCCCACTGTAATCACTCACAATTACACTTCCCCCTAATTCCCTGTTTAAACAATTAGGAACATCATCCAGAAGTCATTTAGCAGAATGGCTGTGAGATAGTAGACAGCAGACAGTAGAGTTATGCTGATCCCATCTACACAATGAGATTACCTCTAACTGTTGTAAGGAATTACACAGCTACGGGGAGTGTGGAGCGTTGTGAGAAGATTCAGTTCTTCCATTCTCCTTTCTTGGTGTCAAGTAACAGAATGGGTGTGTCCAAAGGAGAAGTGCCGATAACTAAAAATAGACACGCAGTGGCTGTGCGCAGGATATCAAATATAGCTACTGTTGGATTGCATTCCCTGAAACGTCCATGCAATGTGATCACAAATAAACTTGATCAAAGTAAATATTAAAAGCACCAGTTCTGGCCCCACGCAGCTCATTTAGAGACAGTGTAGTATAACTGTTTACGTCAAGGTCAAACTCACTGAAATACCTTTGGCTGCAGAATCAAATGTGATGATTGTACAATACGTCCCCGCTGTTTGCAGTGCATTAAATCCCATTACACTCATGCAGAAAATAAAGAAGGAAGTATAAAAAAGCTACTTAAAAATAGCAAAACCTTTGGAGTTTAAAGCATTTGCAAGAATACACACAAGGTGAGAGAAGAACCCCATACACAGAGGAGGTCCTGTTAAGGAGCCGCTCTGTCATACTGCGCTGATACAATGCTAAAAATAGAGTAGCGTGTATGAAGGAAATCTTTCACCATTGCTATACCTTGGGAAACTCGTCAATCTCCTTCAGTCTTTTCTCTATCTGGAGGCGGCCGCCATAGCGAGTGACTCCGTACACCACAGTCATCACTGTCTGTTTAACCACCTTCCTGGTGATGAAGTCCTCCAGCACCTGGGCGATCTTCAGTCCGCTCTCTGCATCCCGAGCTCGTAGCTCCTCCACCTAGAACATGTAGACAATTTACATATGAAAATTCGTTTTTAAAAGGAGCTCTTTGGACAAATTAAAGCTTCCCCCAAAAATGAATACAGATTAAAATCTATGTGGCAATGGTATAATATGTGACCAACTGTGAAACTGAGAACTGCTTTCACTTATAACAGACGATAGAAGTGAATCCTCACAGCTTTGAGACTAGAAGCAGAAAAAACTCATTTAATGATCAGCAAAGCTATTTTTCAGCGCTTGTTGTAAAGCAGTCTTAAGTAATGTGACTCTTGCCATTGTTACTTATTGTTTAACATAAAACAACAACAATATTCAGAATCTGTAGGGAAGGCTTTACGATTTTTGATTGTAGTCTAGCTCAGCCGTCTGAACACTAACAAGTGAAGATCTGCAACATGCTTTGCAACTGAAATGTGCCACCATTAATTTGTGTAACCATAAGTCTGTGCAGTTCAAGAAACAAAACAGTCTCCTTGCGCTGACCTGTTGTGCAACTCCGCTGTAGACATCCTGGGGCACGTCACAGGGCATGAGATTGACTGATGTAGCACCAATAACATCTCTGCCTAGAGCGGCGTAGTGCTGGAGACCATTACAGGAGCCGTCCTGGAGAAGAGGTGAAGAAAAAGATTAAAGCAGTGCTGTGGAGGCAGACAGAGCAGAGAAAGAATCACAGGGACCAGCGCTGATTAGGTCAAATCATCCAAGGAGCAAGGTTTAAAGGTCTGCCCTTCTCCCAATAAGCAAATGATAAAGTACAAAAAAAAAGAATAAATAGGATGAATTGCATGAACATGAGGATATGTTGCAGATATGTTCTGTGGTTGAGGCTTTGTTGCACTTAATTCCAACGAGTAAGCTTAATTTTTCACATTATTCAAACAACACATAACCTACAAGTGTATAAAATTATTCATTTGTATCATTTTTTTTCTTTGGGTTTCACTTTATCATAATTAAAGCTGATAAACTTGAAGATGTTCCCCAGGCTAAGCAACACAGATGTATGAATCTGGGTTGATAAATCTTCATTCTTGTCCATCCTTCTTTGATCCACTTTCTTTATGTGACACTTGTATTTGGAATATAGCGTTTGCATGTGTGCTTTGTTGTGGAGAAGCAAATACAGTTTAAGCTCCACAACTGTAAGTCTTAAACTCACCCAATTTGACTCTCGGTCATCACCTTTATTTATCCATCTATTTATAAAATATCAAAGGCAGTAACCTCTAAATTACATCAATCAGATTTAAAATACATAATACTGAACTTAAGTAGATAAAATTGAGCCCTGGGGCTTAATTTGATCTACATTTAATTCAATTGGCTCAATTTTATCTAGACTAGTTAAACTTCACTGCTCAATTAAGTGAAATGCTTGGAGATACTGTCTTTTTAACACATCTGCAAAGAGTGCTGAGTACTTTGTGAATTACACTCACTTTTGGTCTAACGGTCTAAAAAAAAAAAATCCTCCTTTCCGCTTCTTTGTCTTATTCTTTGACGGCATGGGGAAAAAATGTTGCTATTTGCATTTCATGCATTTTTATTAGTGTGAGTTTCAACAATGTTGGGTATAATTAATCTGACACAGACAATAGCTTGTAATCATTAATGGGATTAAAATGTTCTTTTGCAACAAAAATGAGACATTTTGAGACATGAAAAATAAAATGAGAAAATTACATTATAACAACATTATAAGAATCTTATTAACAAAGGCCTGCGGTGCAGAGGAGATGGCTTTGCTCAGCCTTGACAAAAGAGATGTTCCACAGTTAATGTATACACTGTTCTAAAAATATAGCATGTCACTAAGAATGACAGTGGTTTATTTGATTTTTCTGTTGCTTTTTTTCTTTTTTTTTGATAAACAGCATTGGTTTAAATGTCAGATCCTTGTGCAGGATACGTCAAGAAGGCTTCTGGTTTGTAAGATAAAGTTGACAGATTTACAGCAGATGACATAAAATGGTGCACATGGCACAGGAGGTCTTGGTTTGTTAACTTTGATTTGACATCTAATATAGACCCACTGAATGATGCAACGTTTATTTTTATTTTTTTTAGAAAGATAGAAACCCAAACTACAATAAGAACATGTAAGATGAGTAACTCTAACAATCTTTTAGGTGATTAACATGCTAGTCATTAATCATAACTCTCTAACTATTTTACGTACCTGATGAACAGGAAACTGAGAGATGAACTGTGTTGGATCGGGAGATCTCACAGCATTGGCTATCTCCATGCAGCAGGCCAGAGCCTGCCATGGCTCATCTGCATTCATCCACCATTTCCTACCCTGAGAGAAACAGTCACAAGCACATAGCACATTATACTGCATACAAACTTTTCATAGGAATACAAAAAAAAAATCATGTTTTACACTGTTTAGACTGACAGTTAAACCAGTGTGTCATGTGCATTATCTCAGTAATTAAAAACTGCTTTACCCACTTTTACAAAATACATATACGTACAAACTAACAAATATAAAGAGAAAATAACATAATTGTGGTTAGAGGTTTCCATCCACTCATCATGGGGATAAATGTCATGGTAATTCTGGGCTATTAATAAGTTCTGAGACATATTAGGTTAAATGTCCTTCACTCAGATGCTTATGCCAGAAGCTTGTTCATAGCTATCCAAAGTGGTTGAGGTGCAAATTGCTAAGGAATATTTAACCAAATATTAGTGGGTGTGTAAGTATAAATTGGAGTCTATATGTATACTTCTGACCCTATGTGGATTGGAAAAAATCCAAAACACTCAATTCTTTTTTTTTTTTTAAGTCATGAAAGATATTCACTGTGCAATCAAGTTCAAATATCTCATTAAACCCCCCAAGTTACAAAGATTTTTATGACTGTGATGAGTGTATGCGGGAGGTCTTACTATACAGTAAATGAGCAGCAAGGACTAACATTTAGAGGGTTGTCAGCAGAGTCCAATATGTCCTCCATGATAGAGTTAGCATACTCAAGTCGCCCCTGTAGTGAGCTCCTCTTCTTTAATCCTGTAAGATTAACCAAGTGGATCTTTAGCCAGTCCAGGCCCTTGGGACCAAGCGGTTTCCCATCTGCAAACACAAGGATTGCCCGTGTGACATCACTTCCCAGGTGATTAAAGTATGGAGGACATGGATAGGTACGTCCCCTGAAGTCCATGTTGTGAGGGAACCAGAAGATCTCGTCTCTCATGTGGTTGGCGATGGACAGTTTATAGAGAGCATCCATACGTAAGCTGTGCATCTCGCTGCATTTCTTTTTGGCATTGATCACCTGCCTTTTCATGTGGGCCTTCTCACTAGCTGTATAAGTGGGATCTTGTGGGTTGAAGTGGGGGATTTGGGGGGCTTCCGACAAAGGAGGTGGGATGTCTAGCTTATCACTTCCACGATCATTAAAGATGGAGATAATAATGTCCAGCAAAGGTTTGTTGATCTTCCAAGCACAGTTGCCCAACTGGTTGAGAGAGTCAAAAATGGCATGGAGATTTTGACATTTCTCCAACAACTCTTCGTGTTGGGTCGCCCCGTCCACTGTGCGCATCAGCTTCGTCGGCGTGAGCAGGTATGCTCCAAACTTGACTGATGTCCAGGGCACTGGAGGGCACAGCATCGGCATCACATAGGAGTCAAAAGTCAACTTGGTCTCCGTGGCTTCCTGCTGCATCTGAGTAAGGATGGGGTGCGGCTTGATGAAGCCAACCTGGCGGGTAAAACATCACAAGAACATCAGTTGCAAACAAAAAAAAAAGAGCAGACACATCAGTGAACAGCGATGGCTGTTTCAATTACAACGACATGAAAGGGACTGCCTCAGCTTATTTCTAAAGCCTGGTTAATCATGACAGGGTATGGTCAACATCAAGTGCAAATTTGATTAATAAAGGTATAAAAGCAACACGTTTCAACTTCTGTTTTAAAGAAGTTTCAATCATAACTGACATGCAGATAAATATTCATATCAATGCTTCCATTCATACTAGTGGTGATAAATAAAAACTGAAAATCACAATAAAACGGGCAACTGTAGCTCCACAAATTTGAACAAAAACAAAAAAAACAAGTGTAACTTCTTTATTTGACTATTATTACATTTGTTACGTCCCAACCCCGCGCTGGAGCCAGAGCACTAGGGATGATAGTTTTTCCTAGAATAGGGCTTTGATGTTAAAGAGTTACCGTAGTGACAGGAAAAGAAGAAGAAGAAAAAAAAATCACTGTAACCTGACAGAAACACCTCAGGTTTCCACGAATGAGTCAGACTTTCATGCTGCGCAGTAAAATCATTAGGATGCTCCCCTGATGGGCTAACCTCCACAGAGGAAAAGAAGGGATACGGGAAGAGTAAAAGAAAAGACGGTAGAACGGAACAAAGACAGACAGAAAATTACACACGAATGAAATTCAGCAATAAGTATGCCCCGCTGCCAAAGTGCATCAAGTCCCAAAAATCCACAGTTCTCTCTCTTTGTGCTCACCCCCCAACACATGCCTCACCCTCCTGCAGGGTCCTGTGGCAGTAAATCAGCGAGCCAATTAAAGGAACACTAAAAAAGGGATTAGCCCGAGACCTAATCATCTCACTCAACTGTTCCCTTTGCCAATTCACACTGTGGAGGAATGGTTTTATAAAACACACTCTTTTGAGCGTCACACTGGATAGGAGGTTGCTCAAGTGTTCAAGGTAGCAGGCTTTAGAACAGTTCTCTTGTCCAAAGTGAAGGTCAAGCCTTTGAAGTTTTTTTTTCCCTTTGTTTCTGCTTCTGCATGGCTTCTTTCTTTTAATGAAAAGTCTGCTGTTCTTAAACTCTATTGGGTCAATCATTTAATCAGACTAATTGTACACAATTATCAAAAACTCACAATTAATTTGATTTGACTGATCGAGAGTCCTTATAATCAACAGTTCTAATCCATCATATAGTTTTTTTCCCTAGTTTCTAGGAGATCCCATTATCTTTGGCGTTTTTTTTTTTGGTTTTTTTTGCATAAATCTCAGTTGAAAAGATATTTTTCTTGGTCTGGGTTAATACTCAGAAATCCTTTTATCAGATTATCAGAAGGTATTGGACTTCTCTCAATCTGCAATGGAAAAAAAGGAACCTAATCAAGAGGATCTGCGTCAACCTTCCTGTTTAGTCAGGGATCTATAATGGGTGTGTCATTAAAAAAATGCTTTAATAGAGTCACCACCAACCCTAGGTTCAAATCATGTGCTTCTGTGGAACACACCAAGAGAACACTTCCACCGTACCTGCCGGGTGCTGCGAAAGGTGTACATGTGGTAGAGGATGGGGATGAACTTCCTGTCATAGGCCGGGTTCAGGATGTCGCTATTAATTTTAAGATTTTTAACCATTATATCCACCATGTATGTGCCAAGCTCCAGAGTTACTATGTATGGCCAGCTTGTCTCGCCCCCCTGCAGCGTAGGTCCTGAACTCTGCTCCATCTCCAGCATCCACCACTGCTCCCTTGGAAGGACGTCATACGCCTGGAAGGATAAAAAGTTGGTTGTTTTAATTTTGTGAGGAAAGTGTTATTATGTAAATACCTCAAAGACATAAAAATTCAGAGTTAAAACCATTTTCTGAAAAAATTCTTATGAAAATTAGCATGAGCAAGCTATTATATTTGCTGGTTAATTTTGCTCTGCACTCTGCTTGGTCTTATGTCCCGGATCCTCCGGACCATCAAGACTGATTGAACGGGTACTCCACATGCCTCTACAGCTCGTCTCTGCGTTTCTCGTTTCTGTTGTATTTAGTTGCTAGTGATTATAATTTCCACTGGCCTTGAGTTATTTCATCTCTTGTTATTTCTGTTTATTCAGTGGCTAAAAGCGGAGTAGGCTCAAACAAAGAACGCCAGAGGGAAGAGAAAAACAAATCAAAATCTTTTTACCAGGCTCTTAAAATGTGAGGAAAACTGAAATACAAAAATATGCAAGAAAAAATTGACAAAAATTGACCAAAAAACTGGTTTAAACTTGGAATTTAACTTGGAGTCAAATCAAAGTCAAGTCAAAGTCGGCTTTATTGTCAAAGACTATATGTACAGTCATACACAGGAATTTGAAATTGTAATGCTCCCATGGCCCTCAGTGTACACTAAAACAATATAAAGATAAAAACAAAATAGGAGTCTTATGTACAACACAATACAATGCTATACAATTATATAAACAGGAGGTCCAACACAATCATAGTGATTGTGGGCAAGTTCGTGTGCAAGTGGGGGTGGGGCAGTTAGTGAAAAGGCAATGGTGGCTGTTCAGGGTTTTGGATGTTTGGGTGAATTCAGCATCCTGACAGCCCGATGGACAAAGCTGTCTCTCAGTCTGCTGGTTCTACACTGCAAAAACTCTAAATCTTACAAGTATATTTGTCTTATTTTTAGTCAAAATAATGTCATCACACTTAAAATAAGACACAATCAGCTACAGAGTAACATTTCAGTAAGATATAGGAACTTGTTTTTAGACAGTGAAACTGGAGAATTGTCACTTGTTCCAGATTTTTTTTTCACTTAATACAAGATTTTTTTTTGCTTGAAATAAGTGAAAAAAAAATCTGCCAATGGAACAAGTGAAATTTTTCCAGTTTCAAGATTTTTCCGGCAGGACCCAGTGCAGGAGCCAACCACACGGTGATGCAGCTGGTGAGGATACTCTCAACGGTGCCTCTGTAGAAGGTGCTCATAACGGGGATTGAGGCTCTTGCTCTCCTCAGTTTGCAGAGGAGTTAGAGTCGCTGTTGGGCTTTACTGACCACTGATGCTGTGTTTTTTGACCAGGAGAGACCTTCTGAGATGTGCACACTCAGGAATTTGGTGCTGCTTACCCATTGATGGTTAGTGGGGTGTCCAGGGTGTGAGTTCTCCTGAAGTCTATGATGATCTCCTTAGTCTTCTCCACATTCAAGTACAGGTTGTTGTTGCTGCCAGATCTTTAATTTCACTCCTGTAGTAGGTCTCATCGTTGTTGCTGATGTGACCTACCACAGTTGTGTCGTCTGCAAACTTGATGAAAAGGTTGGAGCTGTGTGATGGTGTGCAGTGGTGGGTCAGCAGAGTAAAGAGAAGAGGGCTCAACACACATCCTTGGGGAGCCCCCATATTCAGTGTTCTTGTGCTGGAGGTGTTGCTGTCGACCCGTACTGTCTGCTGTCTGTGCCAGTTACACAGCGAGGTGCTGATACCCAGCAGATCCAGTTTGTGAATGAGTTGCTGGGGAATGATTGTTTTGAATGCTGAACTGAAGTCTATGAACAGCATTCTAGCGTATCAGTCTCTAGTGTCCAGATGTGTGAGGGCTGAGTGAAGGGCAGTTGAAATTGCATCATCAGTCGAGCGGTTTGACCGGTATGTGAACTGAAATGGATCCAGGCTGGGGGGGAAGACATGTCTTGATTTGATGCATGACTAACCGTTCAAAGCACTTCATAATGATGAAGGTGAGTGCGACCGGATGGTAGTCATTAAAGCAGGAGGGAGATGACTTCTTCGGTTCAGGAATGATGGCGGAGGCTTTGAGGCATGTGGGAACGACAGCCTGGCTCAGTGATGTATTAAAGACATCTGTGAGTTCCACAGGACAGTCCCTCAGTGCTCATCCAGGGATGCTGTCAGGACCTGGGGCTTTGCGTGTGTTGATCCTGGCAAGGGATCTCCACACACTGTCTGGGGATAGTGTCACCATGCACCTGGTC
>VOQK01009922.1:10323-23465 GCA_015052645.1 Benitochromis conjunctus | reverse complement strand
TGTTAGACACATCCATAAGCAGGGGCAATTTCTCAACCAGAATTTAATCTGATTTGCAGAGGCCATATCCGCATCTAATTTTAGTAAACTGACTTCAATCAATAGAACGGTTACAGATAAAAACGCGTACTGCCTGTAAACCTATGTCAACATTATTCTTTCTGTGAGCGTAGAGCACTCCAGCAAACTGACCTTTGGATTTCAGCAGTTAGAATGAGCTCTCTAATAGCTTGAAATACCTCACTCTGATTTCTCAGGCTTTGAACACAATGGAGTGACTTTTCAAAGGGCGACTGTGAGTTATATGGATCTAACTGGTCTTTATAGATGTGTGGTCAAGCGTCCAGAGCCCAAGTGATTCTTCTAGACAATGTGAAATCCCCATTCCATGTCCTCAGATCTTTTGTGTCCACCGGCTACAACAATGAGAACGAATAAAGTGTAGCGTATGAGACCTGGAGTAGGACAGGAGAATATTGAAGGTGTTCTTTAATAAATTCCTTTTAAAGACTGGCCAAACCCATTGCAAGATCCATTAAAAGAGGAAAAAAAAATACAATGAGTTCATCAATATATATAGATTATTGTTTATGTCCTAATATTAAAATTCAATTTTATTTCTAAAGTGGCAAATCACCACAAAAGTTGCCCCAAGGCGCTTTATAATTATTCTGTTTTCCCGTATTTGCTTTAAACCTGATATGTTCAAACTGAGCAAACGTAGCTATTTACACTCAGGTCCCTGCATTGTCTCCAATGTGACAAACAAGCTTCCGTCACACCTACTGTGCCTGGAACTCAAGCCAGCAAATAACGACAATTACTGCTGGCACCACTTTCAGGCACCAGCGGTTTTCATTGGCCTGGACTAATCCCCCATAAACCCTTGCAGTGCAACAATCACCAGCAGAGGCTCAGCTAATTGCTGATGAGTCCCTTGCACGCTCCAGGTGCCACCATTGCACACCCGGTGTTTGTAAACAGCGCTCATAAAAAGGAGGATACCATCAAAGTGTTAACGTTTTCTTGGAGGATCAGAGACAATGAGGAATGATGCGGGTGCAGCTGGGCAGCTGATACCTGGATGGACTCCTTGCCTGCAGCTGTGCACGAACAGAGAGAGGTTTTCATTTACGTGTTCCAGTCAGAGAAGAAAAACACTCAACAGGGGTTTGTGTTTGTGTACTTTACCCTTGTATCAGTGCATATAGACTATGACTTCACTTGGTAAGCATGACTAGTGATGTTCAGGGCGTAAATATCCCTGATGTCAGATATTTGTGTGCTTAAAGTGTAAAAGCTGTATGTGGTTTTTCTCTTCTTATCTTTGCAGATCTCTGCAGATGTTCTGTGTTAGAGCAGCAACAATATGCAATTTTGTATTTTGCTGTCATTTGTATATGATTAGACAGAGATCCTATCATTTTGTCTTTAATACCGAAATGCACAAACGTACACAGAGAGAAAGGTTTTGGTTACTATCCATGGTGAGGGGTGGGGCGCCTCTGTACTGACCTCCTTAGTACAAATCGGATCCAAAAATTTCAAATTTGGATACCTCGGTCCAACATTTCTAGTGGAACTGAATTTCAGTCCAGTTCTTGTGTAATTTGGCGTACCTCTAGCGTGCCTTTTTCCTAACAATGACTTGACTTGACAGACGCCTTCCACTGAGACCATTTCTGATAAAGCTTCAGTAAACAGTGGATGGCTCAACTGAAGAGCCAGATGCAACTCTTAGGCCATATCTCAGGTGTTTGCTAGATTTGTTTCCTGCTTCTTACCTACATGACTTCCAAATACTTCATCTGATAGTTTTTTTAAGCCTAACACTTCTTTTATTGTCCTCAATTTGTCAGTCATTTTTCATTTGTCCAGTTTCCTCACATTTTTAAGAACACACTGCACACCATGGTGGATTGTATCGAGTTTTCAACTAATAGCTGTTTCGCAATCCTTGTTGGTGCAAAAATACTATTTTATGTCTGTCAAACTGTAAATTCAAAAACAGAAATGAGAACAAGTAACGTTTGTGACAGGCTCCTAGTAACAAAGTGTCTAAAGATATCATTTAAAAGGGTTTTTTGCTGAGCTGTCGATTATGTGTAGACAAAACACTGACTCATCCCTTGACTAAGGAGCCTTTTTTTATGTTTGAAATATTCATAGGCCAGTGTTAGGTGGATTAATAAATAAAAACTTCCCATGAAAAAAGGTCAAATACAAAGACTGGAGTATTTGAACCTTCCTGTACGCTCCAAAAAAATTCTGAATTGCACAAATAAAGCGACTTTAAAAGCACACTGCAGTGCAGAACCTGCAAAGCCACTGTTATTCTATTATTTGCATTTCTTTTTCATCAAAACTGTTCAGCTACTCCGTTCAGTCGCTGCCCTGTACAAGACTTGTGGTTGTACCAAAACAGATGGGGATTGGTCCGTTGGGAGACCTGTAGCCCGCTGCTGCTTTTATAACTCATCATCATCACTCATTTCCTACCAGCTTTGGCTCATGCAGAACTTCAGCACCTTGATCTAGTGTTGTGTAAACCCACTTCTGTCCAAAGCTAAGAAATCTTTCTTTTTCTTACAAATATCCAACAGTGGCCTTTTAGCAACAGAAAAGAAAGCATCGTCTCTGCTTCTCTGGTTTACAAGGCATAAGAAAAAGGATTTGCACCCATCAAACCACCACAACAAAGTGCTTTTCAGATTATTTGTGTGTAAACGAAGGAAGAAAAACCATCTCCATTATTTAGCTCCTATTAAGGATGCTGTGGTAAAATGGGGCATCTCTAAAAACAACTAGAAACCTTCATCTTGGGGGTTTTCACAGGGTGACATAAGTTACCACCAGAGGCAGGTTCTATGTCCCTCAGTAAACAACATCAGAATGATCACAGCATGATCGTGGAGGGCTGCTTCTGGAGAGTTGCATGGATGCAATTTGTCAGGGTCATTATGTTCACATTTAAATATGATTGATAGTAGGGCTGCAGTGATTCATCAAGTAATTCAAATAACTCAAATCATAAAAAATCATTGACACAAATCTTTTGCTTCGATGCTTTGTTTAACGAACGGCTCTGTAGTGCTCAGTCATCACCATGTAAACATGAATGTTTCACCCATATGTTTGTTTTTATTATTGCTCATTAAAAACTTTTTTGATCAATGAAATAATCGACAAAATACTCAGTTATTAAATTAACCGATAGTTGCAGGCTGATAGTTGATAGTATGTAGCAGTAGATAGTATGATTGATATATAAGCATGTTGTGTTACAAAAACTATGCAGTTTGGACTCAATGGGTACATTTTTAAAATCGCTTAGTTAAGCGTCTATGAAAATATAATTATAACCCTGACTTCATCTGATAGGATTGCGAGGATAGGATCTTTTGTGAGTCTCTTGTACATGTCCTGCCTGTATGTGAGCTTTTTCTCATGTCCTGGACTCGCTCTCCTCAGAGCATATGGCTGTCTGATAAACTAATCACTAATGATAGAATGGCTTTTGATGGAGGAAGCTCCCAAATCTGGATCTTTCTAACCCTGCCTCTTGTTCTCCTTTTATTTTCCAGGCCTGATGGAAATCCGATCTGTCAGTGTGGGAGTTGTTGCCATCAAATCAGTCAGCACCGGGCTGTACTTAGCTATGTCCAAGAAAGGCACTCTCTTTGGATCGGTGCGTATACAACCTGGCAACATTTTTCTGGAGGTCAAGACTTCTGGACAGGGAAGGAAAGTTGTTGAGGTTGCAGGATATATATGAGTCCCAAATGAATGCCACCCTATGTTTGATTTTCCCAAAGAGAGGGAAAATCAGAGAAATCTTCTGATGGAAAGTTCAGAGAGATGTCAGACTGTTATAATCAATCATGGCCGTACACCTGCACCTTGTCTGACTGTGCAGAAGCTTAAGCTGACAGCAGAGAAAAGAACCCTAACCAGCAATGACAAATAGCCAGCTGGGTTCATGTAAGTCCTTGCGTGCCATCTGCCAATTGTTGTTTTCAACAGCAGCTTTCTAAAGTAATCACCAGTCATTGTTAAAATCAAGCGCAGTTCAGAAGCTTGAGCTGGCTTGCTCAAACTGAGGTGTGTGGTGTCTAGCTCGTGGACTTAACGCTTGAAGACAAAAACATCAGGGACGAATGATAAGACAAGTGCCTCCGACCATCTAACACACAAAATAGGACATAAATAGACCTGATGGCAGACGTCACTAAACCCTGAAACCTTCCAGAATAACAAAATGGCAGATGAATCACGGCATGATCACTTTATCCCGATGCTATCACAGAGAGGGCCTCGTTACAGCAGCCTGATAACAATCTGGAAAAGGGAATGCAGCAGAGCCTCTTGTGACTGGAAGATCTTTGAGACCCTCACTGATAAAAAGCTGTAACAACACGTGGAAAAGTGGCTTTGCTGAAGGTTGAATTTTTAAAAGAGCCTTTTGGGAAAAAAAACCTTTATTGTTATATTGTGATTAATTTGAGAACACTCAAGGTTCAGTTAACCCACCAATAAAGACACACACCAGCCACCCGCCTCGTCACACTCACGTCTTTTCACAAGTGTTTTAAGCTCTCGTGTCTAAGATTTCAATTCAACCTAAGCAAACAGAAATGAATATGTCCTTCCAATAATAATGTCCCAGTTAACCAAGATATTTCACAGAACTCACCAAAATACGTCTCTGTCAAAGATCACTTTTTAGAAAATGGTCCCAAAGAAAATTAAAATGTCAGGTGTAAACATACCTCAAATAGCCAGAATATTGTTTCTGGTAATGGTAAGCCTGTTCCTATCCACTAAAACAAACTGCACAGAGTTGATGGAAAAGATATTTAAGAGGTGAATGTCTTCTAAAGCGTGAGGATTGGGAAATTCAACCCTTTAATTCTTACTTCCACTACCTGAAAAAACAACCCAGATCATTGCAGTGGATAAACTCACCGTATATACTGCAAACACCTGGAAATCTTTTACTACAGCAACTGTCATTAACCTTTGTGCATTTGAAAGCTGGCCTTGTACAGAGAAGGAACAGCAGTCAGCTGTTAGCAGTAGGTTAATCGCTTACACCCTCCTTAACGCCTCTTCTCTTTCTTCCTGCAATCACAGGTGAAGTACAACCCGAGCTGCAAGTTTAAAGAACGCATTGAGGAGAACGGCTACAATACATATGCTTCGCTTCGCTGGAAACACAGCGGCAGGCAAATGTTTGTTTCGCTGAATGGGCGCGGTAAACCGAGGCGAGGTCACAAGGCACGACGGAGACACCCATCTACTCATTTCCTGCCTATGCTCCCCTCGTAGCGGTCCAAGTCTGAACTCTGACCAACAACTGGATGGCTCACCTCCTTCCGAGGACTAGTGTTGATCTGGCTGTGACACAATGTGTATTTTTATTATTCCATCCTCCTGTCACATAAATGTACATTTGCTGAGGTCCGTAACATTTATAGAGGTAGTATAATATCTACTCTTAAGTTATTTTCTGCATGTTCTAATGATGTTCAGTAATACAGCACAATACAGTAGAACTACACTACATTCAGACATCTGTCTTGCCACCAAGCCACCTCTGTTTGTCATGCACATGTTTGAGGTGAGAGGACAGAAAAGGAGAAAGGGAACGAGGGGCTTTCAAACGATAACATTTGGATTTGTGAGGAAACGTCACTATTAAAAGAGACCTTTATCAGTCAGTGGGCAGGATCAAATTCTACTATTACAAACATCTGCATAGCAGTTCAGTTCCAGCAACTTGGCCTCATTTTGTTGTATATTTAGCCTCACAAAAAAGCACATGTGAATTTATCATTAACAAATGATAAACAAAACAAAAGTACATTTAATGTTACATGTCCAGCACTGTTTTTGATGCAGTGTGTGAAATAACATTTTGTAAGGCTAAATATGACAGACCCTGACAAGGATAAGCAGAAGAGAGCTGATGGATGGATATGCAATAGAACAATTATATGTTTTTTTTTTTCAATTGGGATAAATTAACATAATGTTAATAAACACAATGAGAAAAATCCAAAGAATCAAAGAAAAAGGGGAACCTGTACTCATGACCTCAAGCCTCAGATAAGACAAATTTTATACATGTTCACTGTTGCTTGTGAAAAACTGACACCACTAGAAAAAAGATAATGACATGCAGTTGAATTGTACTGACTCAAACGCAACGATAATTGTACTGTTCTGTGTGTATGTTGATATACGTCAAGAACACCACAGGAACTAAGCTAACTACTGGGATAACATGCTGGATTTCTTGACATGCCCTTTCAACGTCTGTGCATGCTTCTGTCAGTCTGCTTCTCTCATTCAAACCTACAGTTAATAGATTAGAAATCAGATAACAGAGAACATACGATGAGCTTCATCTAGTCTCTGAATCCTGGTCTTCAATTCTGTCGTGAAATCACTGACATCTACTTTGACTCGTTTAACGCTTTCTAGCAGCAGTAGGCAAACACCGCGTTGCATAGCAGCAGCTTCATTAATTTTGTACGCCATAGTAAATTGTTTTTACAGTCTGCTTCTTTCAAGTCTTTCTAACATTTTCTCGACAACAAGGCTAATAGAACATTTAATATATTTAAAACTTCTATACTCTTTAACTGTTTTAAGTTGATGTTTATTGTTATTGTTGACTTTTCTGTTGGATTGTAGCCCTACTGTTTGAAATAAGGGGAAAAAAATAATATTCAGTCCATATTCAGCTCAATTTGTATTACCACTGGATATCGGTACATTTGTGATCCATTTATCATAAGCAGTTTTCTGCAATAGAAATTAAAAGCCGGGTGTATATATATAACAACACATTCTCAGAACAAACAGTCCCTGGATCCATTTCAGTTGAGTAAAGTAATTTGAGTGCCTTGGTTCATCGTAAACTTCAATAAAAAAACAAAGTGGATACATCAGTGGTCACGGCTCACGTGCTTACAAGCCTTATTTGAATAGTTTTTTTTAGTCATGAAGAGCAACAATGGCGTTTTAATCTGCTCCCGTGCATGGCACTGATTGTTAAGAGTTGGTAACATCTCCATCGCAGCACTTCGACATAATCCCCCTCTCATCATAATCATGAAGAAACTCACAGCGGGAGAGGCGTTGATGTGGAGGACCTCCCCGTGTCTAATGAAAGCTCTGTGGTTATGAACTATGCAGCCGAGCATCAAGATCATTTACACACAGACGAGACCTTCAGTGGCACAGGAGGCCACTCGGTCTTTTCAGTGAACAGAAAGGAGAGTCGGGCATGAATGGTGGGTGTTTGGGGTGAATAAAGGCCAACCTTTCAGCCTGTCATAATGTGAGATTACTGTGACGGGGTACATGTCTGGTCAGAATGGCGTGAAGTCACACTGTAGTTCAGCTCTGACGGTCTGGGTGCGACACAAAATATCGGTATGGGGGGTCTGGCAGTACTGTTGCCATGTAAATGTCTTTGTCCTCTGCTGTGCACACCAGAGGTGCGCTTATATTTTTGTCTGCTGGCATAAAATTTAGAAAGCAAATAATTGGAGGGTCATGAACGTTAATAAGCATATTGAAGCTTTATTAATATGCTATTATATTTTATAATGCTTTATGTATGTTTGTTTCTTTGTTTGTTACTCCATAACACTGGAAACTACAGTGCATTTAAACTTTATGGGTCCATTAAAAAATACGGTTGCGCAGAACAGAGGAATCCCATTTTCTGACTGATCTCCTGAGTGACCCGCTTCTTTGTTGGTGTCCTCCATCTCCTGTGCTCTACCTCTCCTCTTTCTTCTTTAAACCGTCCAAGAATCTCTTTCTCCTTGGCCTGAGGGTGCGACTGGCTGTTGGTGCCAGTTCCACGGACAGCAAATGGGAGCTGTAATTATCATTGCTCCACCACTGTCCTGTCAGCGTGCTCGCCAGCAAAACAAGAGGGGAGCCTTTGGAAGTCCTGATCAAAAGCTTTGGCCTTTGATCGTGAAGCAAAAGGAAAAACCTAAACACTGTGCAAAATCAACAAGGAATGTCCCAAAGAGAGAGACCTCAGGAGAATGCAAATGACAGCCATCCAGAAAACATCCTCAGCTCCTCCTCTGCAGTGACGTGCTGATGTCACTAACACAGGTGTTCGGACTGTGTTTGATCTAACCCATACATGCAGAGGACTGGGGGAGTGAGTCACGCACTGATGTTTTTGCACAAGTATCTAAAGACAGCACATGGTAAGCTGCACAGCAGGTAATGTGTTCATGTTTCTGGAAAGGCCTCAGAAGGTTTACAGTGTGAGTTTGATGGAAATATTTGTACACTTACATCATCACAAAGTACGGTATCGCTTCACATAGGTAAAAAAAAAAGATGGGATTCTGCATGACCCAACACAATTAATGTTCATAGAGAAGGTAACTTTGTATGCAACAAAATAAATTTGCAGCTGACTGACAGAAAAAAGTAATAATAGAAGCCCATTTTGAGGGCCTCAGCCAAAATCTACAGGGGCACAAGTCATGCTGCTTCAGCGACAACAAACCACAGCCTCTAGAACCTTTGAAACCCTGTGTGGTCATTTTCTCTCACAGTGACTGAAAAGAACTGTGGTGGGTGGGAAAGAGAAAAAAAAGAGCCCTTCTTAATACCAATCTTATGTATGTAGACGAAAATGGGAGAAGTGGGAGGGGTTGGGGGGTGGCAGACAGACTAAGGCACAATTTTAAAGCGCTTATTGAATTGCCATTACAGCTCCTGAGACTAATTGTGGCTGTTGTGTGTCTCTCGGTGGCCTAGGGGGCTCTGGAGTGGCCCTGTATGCTCTTACTCAGTGGGGTTTTCAAACCGAGTGGCCCTGAAAGAGAACAGGACCACCGTAGATCAATGGCAAACCTTTCACTCTTTCACAGGCCCTCACTAATCCTTCTCATTTGTCTGCCATTTGTTGAGGCACATTCACAGCTCCCTGAATTTAGGATTAGGGCTTGTTTTGTTACAAAAACAGCCCAAGTTATAAAGCTGAATAGATGGACTGAAGGGTGGACGACAGATGAGCGTGCATGTGAGTTTTTGAACATGTTTGCATGTGTGTATGGTTATTATGTATACACTGTTTGTATGAACAAATTTATGAGATCACAGTGCCTATTCATGTATATGCACAGGATTTGTGGTCACAACACAAATGTAAAAATATATGCACAATTCAAGATAAATTCTAGCATTAAAGATCAATAAAGAGATGTAATGGGGCAGAAATAGAGGCAGGCACTGATAGCTGGACAGCTAGATAACAGAGATCAACACACTTTGACAGCTGCAGTTGGTCCTTCCAGTTCTAACCAGCTCACATCTGTACAGTACGCATATGGGAAACTCCTGCTGTTGCTATTATCTCTAAGACAGCACGTGAGAAACTTCCTTCATATTTCTGCAAAGGCCTTTCATTCTTTTCAAAATATTAATTCAGTTATGTACAAAACACATGTTTTCTTGATGTAGTACTTTAGGTATGAGTTAACTGTAATTTTTTTTTACGAGTGCATGCATTGGCAATGCACATATCTATATATCTGTGAGTGCATCTCTGTTAGTATCTACATCTATCTCTCTGTTGCTGTGTATATGTATAGTCAGATTTATTTGCACAAAGAGAGAGCAAAGACAGAGTTCTCTGTCCTGAGTCACCTTTTGAAAACAATCTTTTCATAAAAGAGAGGAAAAGCAAGAACAAATTGATTCATCACACACAAATACCTGCAAAGGAAATACAGTTTCATTAAAGCTGCTGCAATTCCCTTTGAACCTCGGAGTTTTTCTCCATTGTGCTCTGTTTGAACCTGAGAGTGTGCTTTGACAGACTTGGCAGTCTGCTACACGGCTATCAGACTGAGGCCTTCTCATCACTGACTGGATTAGTGTTCATGTTTGAAGCCACTTAGTAGACTTTAGACAGGGCTGCTGAGTGGCATATGCGCCACATTTCCCCTTAAGCCCTGCCATGCCATCCAAAGGTATGTGGTGCTGACTGGCCAAACGCCATGTCAGGCATTCTTTGAATATCTGCAGCCCTGCCAGACACCAGGGGATGAGGTGAGGAGATGGACGGAAAGACGATTGCGTGACAGCAAAGTTGATCCCTGAAAGAGAACATATTAAAGACTAGAAATCTCAGTATTAGTACTGATTTCATGCTGAGAGCTACACAGAAGTGATAACAACACTTTGTCACACATTCAGTGAGGGGATCAGGTGGCTCTGGGACATTTCTCATATGGTTGGGGTTCACTATTCCCCTTGGAAGGAAAGGTCACTGCAAATCACTACAAACTTTTTTGGTGTTATCAACTTTTGCCTATGATGAAATAGGTCCATCCTGTTGGGAGTAATATCTTGCTGGATAATAGTTCCACCATCCATGGGGCAACTGGGGGTCACAGATTTTTTAGACAAGAATAAAAATAATATAAATTATGCACAGGCAGCAGTCTGAGCAAGACAAGTTGTTCCCAAGCCAGCTGAGAGATATAATGTCTGCAGCAATGTCTTCCCTGGGGTCTGCTCCCAGTAGCACATGCCAAAAACACCTTGCCTAGGAGGCAACCAGCAGGAATCCTAGTCAGTCACCTCAACTGGCTCGTTTTGATGGGAAGGAATAGCAGCTCTGCTCAGTACCTCTCAAATGACCAAGCACCTCACCCTGTCTCTGAGGGAGAGCCCAGCTGCTCTTCAAAGTAAAATAATTACCACCACTCATACCTACTCACTATCTAGGGCTCACGACCATAGGAACAAGAAATGACAGGTAAATCGAAAACTTCGCTTTCATGCTTCGCTCTCTTCACCACAACTGATCAGTACAGCTTTTTGTACTTTTTTCACTGCAAAGGCAAATATGTTTATTAATTTGTGATCTTTTCAAGTACTGCAAGTATCTTTTAAATCACAGATTCTAGCTACGTATTTCCAATGCAACAGGTTTTTTTATGACCGCTTTAACTAATTAGCTGCTTGCTACTAATAATAATTTTTACTTCTCAAAAGATTATGTTTAAGGTCATGGTAAAAAGAATGTACACCTGCTTTAAATTTTTACTTTAACAAAAAGAGGGTGTACTTTATTTTTACCTTAACTGTAGAAGTATATGATTAAAAACATTTATACAGTCATGTAAGAAAGTTAGGTATCTTTTTAGCCTTAAATTGCTCTCATGGCTTTACCAAGCTTTAAACTGTAAGCAGCAGTGATACTGTACATTTACAGTAGTCACGCTAAAAGACTGAAAAAAGCCGTGCACTCAGCAATCATGCTATTAGGTCAACCTGTTTAGTCTAATGCAATCCAACATGTCAGCCCCATGTGTAATAATTTTGTACTGGACTGATTAAACTGAAAGTGTTGCTATATACAAACATAAAAAGGATATCAGAAACATTTCACAATAACGCATTCCAGTACGACTTCACTCTTTGTATACACGTATTGGCATCTGTCCGTCTTTCCTTTGCATTTCTCAACAGCTGATCTTGGAAGTGCAATGTCCAGCCTGAAGTTGTTTGGATGAGTGGTTCTCATATTTTGGCTATTTTTTCACACTGAATGACTGTAGCTCAATCTAGACTTAAACTGTATGCAAACTTCTCCTGTAAAGATATTTAGTAGCACTGGATTGATTTTTATTTGCTTAAAGAACACAAGTTGTACCATTAATACAGAAACATCACAAATGAAAAGGTAATAATAAACAAGAAAAAAAAAAGGCTAAAGGGGACCCTTCTGTATAGTTTGGTCAGCTTAGGCAGGCCACATGTTGGCCAGAGTCCCAGTCAACATCATGAGGTTGTCTTTGGCTGTTAGTAAAGGGAAAAGACCAAAGTCAGTCACTTCATGCAAAGTTTGCGCTGTGCCAAGCCTATCCACCCTACTGCTCAATTCGTGCCGTGTGTGAAGAAATTCTTCATGCCAGTGAAATTAGACAGCCTCTGTATTTTGTCACTGTATGCATGGAGATATTTCAGCACTGTTTTATTTTTTTTCCAACTTCAAAGATTAACAGGTGTCCTGCAGTGGCATTTATGCACAATATCAAAATGTGCATAAATGCTTGCTTTCTGCAGCGAAAATGTTTAAAATAAACCAGCTGAGGAGGTTGGTGGTGGATTAAAACCCACAAGTTTAGATTTGTCACGCAGCGAGCATGATGTGTAAAGGTCTTTAATCATTATTGTTGCAGAGAGAATTTGACACTGACTGGAAAAGCCTAAGGATGCTGCATCCAACATCTGCAGAGAAACAATCTTCCAGTCAAATCTTACTAAGGAATAATTTAAAATAATATGTTTTTCTGTGTCCTATAGTATGAATGTTTATTAGACTGTATTACAGATACAGTCATTGTGCCATTAAGAGGTTTTTGGGCATGGAGTTGGCACAGGTGGGGCCTAGCAGATAGGGAGCTGCTACAGCTAGCTGCGCTGAGACACACAGACCTTACTTAAAAAATGTTAAAAAAGACTCTCCATACAACTTTTTTATAAAGAGATTAATTAGCTATAGAGGCCAAATTTGCTTTCTGCACCAAAATGAGAGTAAATGTGGACTCTGACTTTGTGGACATCTGAGAGTTTCAACGGACATGTCTGAAAATATCAAAGACAATGACAAATCAGTCCCACTCTGTTAATCTTTGAAAATTACATAAAAGAAACCAGAGCATTGCATAATGATTTATTTATTGTTTTTGCATAGGACTACAGTCTCGTGCCTATTCATAATATAATTGGTTTAAGAGCTTCAAATACAACGTTCATCTTTGTGAGGAAAGAGGCTTTTTACTATCTAAGTGCCAGTAAGAAACCTGCACACATCCATAAATGAACCATTCGGGATTATAATATTAATAATATTAATGGAGACAGTAAGTAAATCTAGATATTCTCAGTTGTTTCAGTGTCAGAACTGTCTCATATTTTCTGGCAAACTTTGAATAATGACATATAAGGACCTCAATGCCCTTCGCTGTGTTTCTTGACATATATTTCTATCAAAATAAAGAAATGATTAGCATTTGCTCATAACTGCAATGGAATAACTTGATTATTGCTTTCTTTTCATAAAAGACAGACAAGCACAG
>VOQK01009920.1:16993-28761 GCA_015052645.1 Benitochromis conjunctus | reverse complement strand
CCCCCCATTTTCATAGTGAAATCTCTACATCTCTTATTATCTATCCATCACTCCCCTTATCCTTGTTCGCCATTCATCCCTCCCTCCCTCCTCTCAGCAGGAGCTGAGGGCTCCCAGTGGGTGGTGCACTCTTTTGTTGTGTTGTGGGTGGTTTAGGTATAACAGGGTCCTGTGGGTCCTTCAGGGCCGCTCGTCAGCGTTGTCCCTGTCATATGCCTGAGGAACCGTGGTGGTGCTAACGAATGGAGAAGATAGCTTTTTAAGCCCTATCCCCCCCACATGCGCACACACCTCCTCCTCCCATCTCTCCATGCAAACAGACACAAACACGCGCAGGAGGCACACACAGAGAGACACACACACCCTCGCTCTAGGAGAAGCGTCTCTCTCTGACAGCTCACTGTTTACTCCCGTAGGACCTGTAGCCTGGATCTGCATTTGCAGCTACAGACTGTGCCTCGATTGCTTCTGATGATTAAGCCATTGTAATGGTAGACAAAATGAAAACCTGCAAACAGCGACAGGATTGTCATAACTTCACTTTGGAGCATCTGGGGCGATAAGTCTATGCTGCGGCATGAATATATTTTCTCAAGGTTCCTCATCGCCATTCCTGCAACTCGCCAGGCCTGTTTAGCGAGCGGAATTAGCTTGTCTCTGTGCAAACAGGCTTCAAGGAAACGTATAAAGGCGAGAGCTAACAAAGAAAGTAGCTTCCTACTCACATGGGGTCTCCGGCCTGTTATGAAAATAAGACCCTTCTCTGCATGGTGGATGTGCGACTGTAATCCTGGAACGATACTGTATCAATAATCTGAGGAGCTAATATGGTTGGATGCCACTCTGCTCTCCCCATCCTCCTTGTTTATTTACCAGTTTGAAACTCAATTTCACTGCCTCTGCCTGGCCCCAATCCTCTCTCTGCCTCATTCTCTTTTTCCATTTTGCATGCTCTCTCTTCTTTTTGCTTCATGACTTCAGCACATTCATTTGAGATTGGGTAGCGTAAATCGGTTTTGACTTGTCCTCATGGTCCTTGCCTTTTCACATGACAATGTCGGCCATGCTGTTTGTGTTATCGTCGCTGCTGTTGGACATCTGAGGGACCCCGCCCCTCCAGAGGAGACTCGGAGCGTAAATCCTGTTTAAAAGCAAGTTGTGTATGTGAGCCTCGATCACTTCTCTAAGCAGATTTTGTCCATGGCTGCGCTGTTTGAATAAATAGATAGATAGGAGGGAGGATCAAGTGGGTGAAGGGTCCCATTAGATATTATTGCATTTGTGTAGCCATGGATTATCACTCCCGTGTCACTGTGTGTGTGTGTGTGTGTGTGTGTGTCTGTGTGTGTGTGTGAAAGAGGGATTGATAAGAAATAGAAAAAATGGCTAGTGGCAGTGGATAAGCACTGGAAGGGGATAACAAAGCAACATGATGCTTGTGTTGTACTCAGTGTTGTCACTTTGTATTAGTTTGGTAAATAAGGAGGATGTTGTCCCTGCATACTGAGATCAACACTGATGCTACCTATGAATTCTCTGATTTGTACAACGGTGCGCAAATAAAAATGAAAGGAACACTTTGAAAACGTCAGATTTCAATGGGAAAAAAGTCGTGCTGGATTTCTACACTGATATGGGTGAGTAATGTGTTAGGAATGAAAAGATGCCACATTGTTTGATGGAAATGAAAATTATCAACCCACAGAGGGCTGAATTCAGAAAAAAAATCAAAGTGAAAAGCTTGTCCATTTTGCTGAAATTTCAATGTAACAACTCAAAATGGTCCTCAGCAGTTTGTATGGCTAGCACATGCTCTTATGCATCCCTGATGATGTCAGCACTCCTGTTGAGACGATGGATGGTGTCCTGGAGATCTCCTCCCAGATCTGGACCAGGGCATCACTCAACTCCTGGAACATCTGAGATGCAACCTGGCAGCATCGCTGAACCAAAACATAATTTCCCAGAAGTGTTCTACTGGATTTGCTGAGGCGCGCATGGGGGCTAGATCATTTTTATCATTTCCTTCATCCCTCAGGAAATGCCTCCAGACTCTCACCACACGAGGCCGAGCACCATCATCCACCAGGATGAACCCAGGACCCATTGGACAGATGTAGGGTCTGATAACGAGTGCAAGGATTTCATCATGATAATGGCAGTCATGGTGTCACTGACTCGCCTGTAGAGGTCTGTGCATCCCTCCATGGATATGCCTCTCCAGACGTTCACCGACCCACCACCAAACCGGTCATCCCGAACAACGTTAGAGGCAGCATAACGTTCTCCAAGGCTTCTCCAGACACTTACATGTCTGTCTCATGTGCTCAGGGTGTATTCTATGGCTAATGCCAGTCAGGCTCCACAGTGGTAGAGAGTGAGCACAGGGCCCACAAGAGGACGAGTTCCTCAGGCCACCCTCATGAAGTCTGTTTCTGATGGTTTGGTCAGAGACATTCACACCAGTGATCTGTTGGAGGTCATTTTGTAGTTGACAGCACTCATCCTTTTCCTCTTTGCACAAAGGAGCATATACTGGTCCCGCTGATGGGTGAAGGACCTTCTACGGCCCAGTCCAGCTCTCCCACAGTAACTGTCTGTTTCCTGGAATCTCCTCCAGGCTCTTGAGACTGTGCTGGGAGACACAGCAAACCTTTCTGAAAATGGCACATATTGATTTGCCACCCTGGAGGAGTTGGACTGTCTTTACAACCTCTGTAGGGTCCAGACACCTCATGCTACCAGTAGTGACACTGACACTAACCAAAAGCAAAACTAGTGAAAAAACGAAAAAGATTAGGAGTGAAAAAATGTCAGCGTCCTCCACCTGTACAACCATTCCTGTTTAGCGGGTTGTCTCCTTGTTTCCCCTTTAGTGCCCCTGTTGTTAATTTCATTGACACCAAAGCAGCTGAAACTGATTAGCAACCCTCTCTGCTACTTAACTGAGCATCCAGATGTCTGTCAAAGAGGCCACGCCCCTAACTTTAAAACTTAATCAAATTCAAACGGGTGAATTATTTTAAAAAAAAGTTTTTTATACATAATAGCTGGAGCGATGCAAAAAAATTATCTACAGGAACAAAACAATGAGTTTTGTTCCAGACTATAATCCTAATAATTTCCTCTTTAAAGTTCAGCATTTCTAACATTGAAGACTATGGAGACTGACTCACTTTTGGATCCTGCTTCAAGTAAACTGTAAATTTTGGCATCTCTACTTTGGCTTCCTTTTTCAGCCTCCAGGGTTGCTGTTTGTGAAATAAAGACAGTGATTGTGGCTGTCTTTGACACACTGAAAAAAGCTCACTGTTCATTCCAAACAGATATTGATAATGTACCTCCAGGGTCAAGGCCTACAATCCCCGTACTGATGAAAACATTAACAACCATGAAGAATGCAAAAATGAGATATTTCTGGCTGCCAGAACAGCTAAAACTAAATTCAAAGTTATACTAAATACATAGCTCCTCCTCCTAATACGCAGGCTGGTTAATCACCTTAGCAACAGCCCATATGTTTCCCATATCTCTATCTAACAAGTGAGAATAGGTTTTCCATTTCCATTTTATCACTGCTTTCCATTCATAGCAGAAACAAGTTTATTATGCTACTCACCGAGGAATAAGAGATTAGAGTGATATACAGACAGTGTAAATTGTCAGTGCATAAAAATGTTCGCCCATAATCGATTTGCAACACATATCTGTAGCTTATATGTTTTTTTTACAGGCTGCCAGTCGGTCCGTCTTTGCATTTGCACATAGGCTATGATCATTTTTAGTAACTGGCAGTATGGTGATACAATGAAGCACTTAGCTTAACAAATGCACCGTGTAGTCCCATGTTCTACAAGTGTGTAAATAAATGATGAGAGATGATACAAACCTTGTAAGGATGGTCTGAAAGAATCCCATATTAAAAATTTACTCTAGCACGGAGCTAATTATAACAACATCTTTGGACCTTTTCAGAGCACTCGTGCTTGTTCTCTTGGAAGAGTTGCCCGTAGCTGAGCCAATATCCCCACTATGCCCCAAGGTGGTTATTCCTCAGCTGTGAATCTCGCCTGGTGTTGAGCTCAGGTGGCACATGCTGACTTGTCCTAGAGAACGCCCCTGTGTCTTGTTTGAAGCGAGCTTGGCTCTAAGAAACAATCTCCAGGTTTCAACATCAAAACCGAGAATCAACCCCCCTAATGGGCACCCTACTGTGGGCTAGAATTAGCAGGAATAACCCCCGCCAGCAGGCTTACTTCTCTAAATGCAGGAGCCTCGAAGGACGAGGTGGAGGGCGGAGAGCGCGTGAGGCGGGCGAAGAGCGGGGAGGAGGGAAAGCAGAGGTGGACCGGTACAAGAAAGAGGGAATTATACATGTCACATACAAGCGCAACTACATTTATTAAGAGCAATGTTCGCTACACCGTCTGTGCGAGTTCAAACGCGCGGCGCAGGAACAAGATGGTGCCCCTTTGTGCAGCGTTGCAGTCTTTCATTTTTCTGTGTAAATGTAAGACAGACATAAAACGGGACAGAGAGCCTCTGTAGAGACAGACAGCAGTCAGTGCCTGAAGCAAGCTCAGAGCTCACAGGGTAATGTATACTCGCTCCTCACCGTACCAGAGAGAAGGTGACACCAGTCAATCCCATTCTGACAGGGCAGCTGAGATAATAGCGGGCTTTGATTCCTTGCAATAACTTCTGCCAATCAAAATGAAAGGCATCGTGATTGCAGAGAACCACAAGCATGCGAGCGTGCGAGTGAGTCCGGAGAAGCTTACTGTACGCTACTGTACGGACTGAAAACTGAGATAATTGCACAGAAAATGCTCTTGTGCATTTTTAAAAGGCCTTGTTGCGCTTAAAAGGGGGAAAGGTGGACGCAAGCAAAGACAAGTGGTGAGCTTTTAGGGTTGAGGGTGCGTGCATGATGAATGCGCGAGTGACTTGGCCCATTTTTTGACTGTTTGCTGTCAGAGGTCAGTGGGTGGTCTGCGTGAGTGTGTGTGTGTGTGGAGGGGATGAGGAGGGTGAGTGCAATGCCAGGGGAGGGAGGCTTTCAGGTGGAATAAAAGCGTTACTGCAGTGGTAGAAAGGTCAGCTGTAAACTTGTATCAGACTGGTGGTGATCACCCTATGCTGCAGATCTCTGAGGTATTGAGCAGGCACGCTCTAATGGCTTTGATATATGGACTACAGGACTCCCTGAAGAGGTCAATACCATAGCACTTTGTCTCTATGAGCAATGACCCTCTCAAGCTCCATTTAGAAGCTTTATAACTGCAGGAAATAGGCTGGAAAGGCCTCGAGCAGGGCACGATGAAAGAGAACTAATATGAATGAAGTATTTTCTAATCACTTCTTCTGTGCTCTAATCGTTGTCCCAATCAATCATTAGTTTGGCGGTATAAGTATATAGCGCTGGACGTTATCGGAAGCAGATTTTGATGTGGTTGAAAGAAGAACAAGAGAATCGGAGCTGAATAGAGCCAAAAGAGCTGATTTATCATTACTCCATTCGGGAGGGCAATGACACTGTAAAGACCGGCTTCTAATAGCATTTCATCATTACTTCAGAATCTGGTGAGTCACAGCGTTTAATGAGAGTGAGAGACACGGCTCTCACTGACAAATTTGTAGATTTATTCGTAGCCTGTCAATGCTCGTCTGTAAAAGAGAGATAAAGCTTAAAGTAGCGAGAGGAAAAATAGAAATCACAACTGACAGAACGCTAAGCTTTGCTTTATTTGGGCCAATTTCTCTTCAAACACGTGTGGACATAATGGCTACCATCGCGGTCCCTTCTGAGCGTATTGATTTGGAGCTAACCTTTGGTGTGAAATATGAAAGAAGCCAAATGCTGTTTATGAATGTCTGCTGTAATTGGAATGAGCAGATGTTGCAATACTGTTCCACTGTGTTCAATAATAGACTTTTGCGCTATTTTTCTTCTCTGCCCCTGTCTGTTTTATCCCCCGTTTCCTTTCATTTTCCACCGCTGGCCCATCCTTCTTTCTCCCCGCTGCCCTTTTCCCTCCCTCGCTGTTTCTACCCCATTGCCCTTCGCCTCACCCGCCTCGTACCGTCTTCCAGACTCTGCGCTCTGTGCTGTGGCTGTGCTGAGTGACTAAAGTGGAGCCCTGCGAGCCATGGAGGAGATGGACAGCAAACCCTACCAGCCGTTGTCTAAGGGGCGCCATGAAATGGAGATGTCCTACACCAGCTCATCCGATGAGAGTGAGGATGGGCGCACCCATCACCGCTCCTACACATCACGCGAGACCCTGCCTGACTACACACACGAGCTTCGCCTCACCCTCGGTTCACATCGGGAAAGGCAGAGCAACTACAGCCAACCCCAACAAGGTACAAGGTCACGCTTATCATGCTATCAGGGCATGCTTAGGCTGGATATAGTTACCTTGAGATATACGTCCGTAGTTGCAAAGATACTATATGTGTACTCAAATGGATACTGGCACCAACAGATAGGCAGTCACACTTATATGCACACACACACACACACACACACACACACACACACACACACACGGAGGTCTTTAAAAAGACCTCTGTGAATTACCTATTACAGTCCACAATGAGCCAGAAGGACAGTCGGAGGCAGCCAATTACCTCTTCTCCACGGAGGTGATATTTCTCTCCCACAGCTAAACTAGGTCAACCCCAAACCTCTCTGGCCTCACCTGGGGTGGAACACCACCCTTCATTACACACACACACACACACACACACACGCTCACAGATACTGACACGGGCGGACAGAGGCACGCATACATGCACACACACTTGCATATACGCGCGTGCGCACACACTGACACGTACACACTAAAAAATTTCTTCCCTGTTGGTGACAGGAGGAGAAATGGGCCAGCATGCACTGTGATGGATGGTCTTTATGCAGGTCATGTGTGGTGTTAAAAGAGAAGCAGCGCCTCATCAGGAGCACGCCACTGTGCAGGGTTCATGGTGATCAATAGATACTCTTTCCACTACCTCAACCTTCTGCTCCTCTGCAAGACCTTCCCACCATGCTAACAAGCGACATTAGCCATTCATAACGGTTACAACTCCTGACAAGCGGGCCGCTCAGGGGATTTCATGGTTTGAATGCCGCCTGCTATGGATTTTGTCGTCCTGTTCGCCCATACGGCAACCTGTCAATGGCCATTAGTCATAATGATGTTGCCTCGATATATTCTACGACACTGCGGTGTCAAAAGAGCACTCGCACTTGCCTTTTTCAGCAGTTACTCGCCTTTCTGTTTCCATAACAAACAACATCCCCTGCCATCAGTGTCATATGGTAAGGTGCACGAGACCCCCCCAAAGCAGCCTTTCAAATGTCAATGGCAGCCGGTTCTGCAAAGCACATCTGTTCATCTTTGGGCCGCAGAGTTATATATAGTATACCCTACCAAAGTAACCAACTGTTAAGGGGGGACATTGCCTCCAGTGACATTTTTAATGGATTACGGTGTTCGTGACAAAGATCAGCCAATTCGTTTCTCATTTAATTCCCCACCCATGTTCTTCATATTTTCCTTCATCTTTTAAGCCTTCCCCTCCTGCCCTCTCCTCCCGTTCCTTCCGGTTCCCATCCTTCCTTTTCTTTTTCCCAGGTGTTTCACTATCCACTAATATTACAAATTCCTCTCTCTTTCCATTTAATCCCACATCACCTCCTTTCTGCGCTGCACCTGTCTGTGCTAAGCCTGTTTACGTTGGCCCGATACTGTTGATAGATGGCCAGATAGACAGCCAGGTCCCCAGCGACGTGACCATTTTACAGAGCTGAATAAAAGGAATGACCAAAATAATTACATTTTTTTTTCCTATTAATGAATGCTAATTAATTCATGCTTTTTCAGCATGCTGTTTAGAAAGCCAGAAATGCATCACAGTTTAAATATTTGAATTAAGTAAGAGTCTGATTATTTATGGACCTTTCTCCACCTAATTCATTTCGCATTCTTGCAAAACACCTTTTTATGACACCAAATAGACAAAGCCAGAATTTCTCTGTACATTTCTGTGTTATTAACATACATATACATAAACATACAAGGCTCCCGCCAACTCTTATACTAGAAAGAGCATAAATAAATACAAAAAAACAAAAACATGATCCCAGCAATCTCCACCAATCACACGGAAGGGCAGTGTACGTGCCCCGAGTTCATTAGGTTTACAAAGATTATTGCTAAGCGTGCACAATAACAATTAAAAGTGTCTCAGAGGGGTTCTCAGAGTTTCTCTCCTTTTAGAGAGACTTCAGTTAGTTAATCAAACCTAATCTGTAATTAAGAATAGATTTTAAAAAGCGAGTGGCCATTTAGAATCCTCAATTAACCTAACTCCAATAAATGCACGTTTGGACTGTGGGAGGAAGCCGGAGAGAACCCACGCAAACACGGGGAGAACATGGAAAGTGCACACAGAAAGACTCCGGCCAGACGGTGGAGTCAAACTCAGGACCTTCTTCCTGTGAGGCACCACCATGCCACTGTGCTGCCCACAGTCCCAACGTGGGCTTTTTTTTCTCTGACTCTATACACCACATGACCCCAAATTTACTGTGTGTTCATTTAATTACATATTTGATTAAGAGAGTTAGAAATACTTTTATAAATATGTAAGCGCTTAACTCAAACAAAGGAAGAATCACAGAGCTAAAATTTTGGATCCAATTCAGGGATTTTTTTTTTGATTTTTTTTTTGTACATTATATTCTGACATCTTTCTTGTGATTGTTTTTACCCAGACTGCTTGGCAAATAACGATTTTTGCTCATGACAGGTACTTAACAGATTGGAAGAACGCACAGTAATATATAACAGTCACATAAATAGTCCGGAGGCCGACGCGGCTGACTGTAATGGCAGGAAATGGGAAGTTCTTCAAAGAAAAATATTGTCGCTCTAATCACTTCCACCCCCAGCCTCTTGTTTTATCATAAATATGTTGCAAAACAAAGCGGTTAGACGACTTTTCAGTTTGCAGTCAATCCGTGTTTGTTGCTACGGGGAAATGGCCAATTTGCTCCCAAATTGCCCTCTTGCAGCCAATTTGAGCTAAACAGTAGTGTGTAGTGGTGACCAATCTTTGGCTGCTTTAATTCCAGCAGAACAGTATGTGAGCCAGACTTGGTCTTGACCCCATCAAACAGGCACAGCAGGACACATCGCTGGTCAATGGAGTGGTCAACAGGACCGCGGCTTTTATTGAAACGCTGCGGTTCATGTTCAGAGGACCTGACCTAACACACGTATTAGCTGCGCTAAGTGAGAAGGAAGGGAAGTGTTTCTTTCCTGTGTTCTCAGAGGGGCCTGCGGTACCAGGCTACTATCTGTATGGATTTCAATTTATGCCCCCATTTCTTCACAATTACATCAGTTCCTTCACTTCCACTTATACATTCTAAACAGAAAACTCATGTGGTGAGAAAGAAAATTTACTCAACTGCCTCTACAGGAAAAAAAAAAGTAGCACTCAATTGAATTGAATTGAATTGAAGTGTAACCAGAGGACTAACACAGTATATCTGATGTTCTCAGATAACAGGTTGATGCTCGGGATTGGAGGGCGTTCTAATACCTGAAAGCATATGAGGCTCAATTTTTCCCTCAGTCTGAGTCAATATTAATAAGGTTTGATCTTTATCTGATCTCTTCACCCCACCAAGGAGAATATAGATGAGATCAGTGCTCTGTTTGAGCAGCAGTTCAATACATCTCGAGCTCAATAACACACATCAGGCAGCCCGAACAGGATATAGCCTCATTGCAAATGGTTAAGAAAAATTGAGGCTGGCATTTTGATTTGGACCTCTGCTAAAAAAAAATAAATAAAAAAAAAAAAAAAACTTTTAATAAATGCTTGCTCAAATAACAGCCTGCCTGTTGGAATAATTTGGGAGGTGTTCACTGTTTGGCTTGTAAATGCCTGTCTCTAGCAAACACCTGGTCAGCTTAGTCGCTGAAGCAAATAAAAAACACACGCCAGTATTAGAGGCTTTGCAGTTCTTTGGCTGTGTGAGCTCATTTTGCATGTCTCCCCTCCCTCCCTCTAGATTTAGACTTCTGTAAGGCCGGGCAGCTGAGGAGCCCAGACTTTCATATCCACCAACAGCAGCAGCAGCAGCAGCAGCATCAGGAGGAGGAAGAGGAAGTGCTGTGCTCTGGACCGACCGGGCACGTCCACAGCCACGGCTACTCCCTCGGCGTGGGTTCGGACGTGGACACGGAGCCGGAGGTGGACCCGTCTCCCGCTCACGGCCTGCAGCACATGTGGATGCGCGGCCTCAAGTCTGAGCAGAGCTCCTGCCTCACTAGCCGCGCCAACTCCGCCCTCTCTCTCACTGACACGGAGCATGACAGGAAGTCTGAGCCTGACAATGGTGAGTTGGAAAAAACCCCCTCTCTTCTTACTCGTTAATGGGATTGTCCATCAGCAGTGGAGATCGGCTTGGCAGATAATTTGGTAGCACACCTTTGATGATTTTCTTTTCTACAAGCGAGGAGAATGCAGCATGTGGCAAAGTGAGATGGCGTTTCACATCATACACTTATAGCCTCATTATAGAAAAGAGTAGAAAAAAAACGTGTCTCGTCAATAAACGCAAAAGAAAAACAACACCTAACATTCTCGCTTTTTTTGAGATTTAAGTTACAGCCCAGGGCAACTACGTGATTGAAACTCTCAGCGTTTGAACTAAAGCTAATGCTTAAGTTCCTCCTTCTTTGAAGGCTCTTTGATGTGACTAAATAGAGTAAATGTACTATTGGTTATTTAGTCTCTGAAGTGAGCTCTTATTGAAGGTGAAGCTGGGGTTGACTCTGAGCTCAAGGAAAGTCCAGTGATGAACATCCACCGCATATGAGTTGGAGAAAGGATCGGAGATTTTGGTTTAAGACTTTGAGGAAAAGGAATTGTAGAGGTCCCATGTCTACAGTGCCTGACTGGCTGCCTGAGGGCAGCTGACAACCGCCTCTGTGGGAAGACTCTAGCCTAGAAGGAAGGAGAAGTTGAGAGGCAGTCGGGTGGGGAGGGGGTTGAAGATATTGGGCCAACTAGAGAAGAGCCTGGGACGGTGCCAGCTATCTGTCTTGCGCTGCTGGGCTTGGCTGGGCTCCCTGCAGATGGAGAGTTAGTTAGAGGTGCACGCAAACAAAGACAGAGCTCTCCAACCCGTCCCCAAGGGCACTGTCTGTTTATGTGCCGCAAAAAAAGTGGAACGTATTCAGTGGCTGAGAAAAGGAAGGGTGATGGAGAAAAAGAGAGAGGGGGAAGGAGACGGGAAGAGTACGAGACAGGGCGAGCAAAAAATGCAAATGAGAGAATAGAAATGGTAATGTAATGGTATAATTAGAATGAGAATAAAAGGGAATGAGTGGTTGAGGGTAAAACAGGTGAAGGAGAAGCTAGTTTCAAGTGAGTGCTAGACAAAGATGGTGAAAGACTGGGAAGACAGAGGAGAGAGCGAAAAAGGTGCTAGAAAGGTTTTGGGATGTTTGGGAAGCACCCAAGGGTGCTGTTTAATAACTGGCACGCTGGACGCGAAGTCAGCCTCACTGAAAATGAGCGTGAGAGAGAGTGGGAATGCTTGCAGCAGTACACAGTAATCAATTTGTGATGGCTGCGTGCATATGGACCAAAGATATTACCCTTTGAGATGAGGGACTCTGTCTTTATCCGGGGTCAGAATTAAAACTGCCAAAAAAAAAAAAAAAAAAGGGGGGGGCAGCGTT
>VOQK01009910.1:2860-15409 GCA_015052645.1 Benitochromis conjunctus | reverse complement strand
AAAGCCAGACATACAGTTACAAAAAAAGAAAAACAGACTTACAAAACCAGATAAAAGAATATGATTTATATTAAATATCTGTATACATATGCATAATTGCTAACAGCTACACACAATGCATGTATCGTATAGAATACATTAACAATTCTCCAACTATTTGAATTTTAAGTTTCTAAAAACAGCGAGAGCAGGGAAAAAATAAAAACCTTTCAGCTTAGTTTATTATTTTGTTGTACTGCCAGTTTTCACCTTGACACAAAGTGCCCCATCCATATTTCAAAGTTAAACTCTGCTTTTATTCCTGTGAATATCCTTTTCTCAAGCTCAGTAATACTTCAAAACCACTTTTGAAGCGCTCCATATTTAAGCATTAATTGTGTGTAGCTTTAAATATGGATGTTGTCTACATCATAACAATGATGATATTCAAGCATTTTCCTTTCACAGCATCTTTTAAATCTCCAGAAATTGTAGTTCGAGGGCAGCTTTAGAAAACCTGAATCTGAAATTTCGAAGCATTTAAAAGAAAAAAAAATAAGGCTCCTTCCTTACAATATCAAAACAATTTGGACTTCTTTTTCTACTGAAATAATCAACTTTTAAATGTCCTGTTTTGATAAGCATTTTCTTAATAGTTGACAGAAGCAGTGGTATAAAGCACTGTTTTTCAGGAGGTGGGCTCAGCCCGGTAGTTCCAGAGAAAGGAACTCTTAATGCTTTAGCATACCACGACATTTTGGACAATTTCATTCTCCTGAACTTTGTGGGAGCAGTTTGGGAATGGCGCCTTCCTGTTCCAACAGTGCACAAAGCCAGGCCCATAAAGACATGGAGGAGTGGGTTTGGTGTGGAAGAACTTGACTGGCCTGCACAGAGTCCTGACCTCAACCCAGTAGAACACTTTTGGGATAAATTAGAGCGGAGAGTATGAGTACAGGCCTTTTTGTCCAACGTCAGTGTCTGACCTCACAAATCTGCTTCTGGAAGAATGGTCAAAAATTCCCATAAAAACTCCTAAACCTTCCCAGAAGAGTGGAAGCTGTTAAAGGTGCAAAGGGTGGACCGTCATCATTTTAAACCCTATGGATTAAATTGGGATGCCACTAAAGTTGATGTGTATGTGAAGGCAGATGAGCTAAATCTTTTGGCAATATTGTGTACCTATGAAATCTCATGAACTCTCTTTTCTTCTTATCTTTACAGTTACAGTTTTATCTTCACTGTTACCATCTCAATCTTCTTACTTGAGCACTGTCTCCAAATAGGCCAACCTGAGCTGTCCCTCTGAATGAATGAATGAATGAAGCCTGATGTACTCATTTCTGATCCTGTCCATCCTGGTCACTCCAAATGAAAATTGTCTTCAATTGTGCCACCTCCAGGTGACTCCTGTGTTTTTTTTAGTGTCACATCCCAGCAGTCCACCCTGCCTCCACCCTCTTTTCTATCTCTCATGTGCTGTCCGTTGCTTTTGATGGCTTTCTCCAGCTATTTAAACTCATCCACCTTCCTCTTTCCCTTTCCATCTGTCTCCTTCACACACTTTTATTCTGTCTTGCTTCTGTTGACTTTCAGTCGTATTATCTCCTGAGCATACCTCCACCTCTCCAGGCTCTCTTCTACCTGCTACCCTATTTTCACCACAGATATGTATTTTTCTTACATCTCAGAAACACATTTTATGATTTCACACAATATCCTATAGATGTCTGGACAACCTTTTTTTTTCATTTCAATGTAAAATAATTTATTATTAGTAGTAGTAGTAGTACTGGTACTAGTAAAAGCAGTAGTCATACCAGTATCATTTTTAATTGAACTTACTCTATTCACTACATTTTTACAGGAATGCTACATTCAACATTTTACCAGAACCCTGGAGATGAACCTTGGTCTCAGCCTTAGCTCACATGTGTGTTAGAAATCTGGTTGAGCCTGAGCTCACCTTTTATCGAGTCCAGTATCTGCAAGGGGGAAAAATCCTTTGCTTTCTTGTAATTTAAGGAAATTACAAGAGATATCAGTCAACAGAACAGATACCTTTTTATTGAGCTAGCAGAATTTCTTGGTATCTTAAGTGCACAAGAACCAGAGCACAGCACATTTGCTCTGACTGGTGTTTTTATGATCTCTTTCCAAGCTGAATTGGAATTTTATCAAATAAATGGCATACTGGAGGGAGAAAGAAATAGTCTTGCTTATTATCTCTATTTTATGAGTTATTGGGAAGATATAAGTGAAATCAAAATAGCACTGTGCACATGAGTTGCACTAAGAGCTGCCTGAAGGAGGTTTGGCAAATAATGTATTGGTTTTTAAAGGAATCAAATGAGTCTCTACTGAAGTCTGCCTCGGATTAGGAGGACATTTGTACACCTCCTTAGGGAGGTCCTTACACTCATTAATCAACAGTGGATCTAAAGTTAAAAATGTGCCAGTGTTTTAAGATTGTTGCTTCATCCTTCCCTAGTATCGCTGCCAGCACTTGGGACCATTGTCTGGGGGCTGTTTTGCCCTTTTCGAAGCACTCATCAGGGTCATTTGAGTGAATCTGGCTGTTCTGTTCCATCCATCTGGGTAGCCCCTTTGTCAGAATTTGTATTCCATCTCATCAGCTTGTTTTTTTTAAGTCTACTCTTTTGTGCACATTCATCTAATGTGACTCAGCTGACTAATTTCAGCCTAGCTCCTGTTCAAGGACAATGGGTGTAAAGAATGGCGCGTGCATTCATCAGTTTCCTTCCTAAAGAGGTGGCGACCACTGTGCTGCCTACCTATTTTAATAAAAAAGTAGAAGAAAAAGACGTTTTCCACGACTATTCATCAAATGTATGTCCATGTGTTTCTAATATAATACTGGAATATTCTCAATAGGAAGTTAAAAGCAATTTTATGACATGAAGGGTTTTAAAAAGGGTTAAATCCTCGATGATGCAAGACATCACTGAGACATCTTTACTCTTTACAAGTTTGGGAAAGGAGGAAAATGTACATCAGATCATTGCTATTAGGCAGCACTTTACTAAACATTTCTGTTCACTTCAGTTGATTCACATCAGAGTCAGGGATTCACTGTCACTTACTTTTTAGTTCATTCTTGTTTATGGAAGCCAGAAGATTGCATAGCCATTTATATTCAACAAGTGATGCCACAGCCTTTGTGTTTTTCTGTCTAAAGTACAGTCATTTTTACATTCTCTTGTCCTGAACTGTTACATTCAGTTGAGAACTCATTTTGCGTCCGAGTAGATCAACACACTGTATATGCGTGACAGGTAAAAGCTTTCGTCATAAACTTAACAAAGCACAAATAAGTAGGTTCAAGAAGAGCCAGCGCAAATCACTTTAATCGTCTTAATGCTAGCAAAGGAACATTTACAGTCCTCTTTTAGTGAACTAATGCAGTGTAATGGTGTGGAAAAAATAGATGCTTTGACGTAGTGTGAATACAGACTTGGATGCTCATTAGTGTGCCCTACAGGTAGTGTTTGAGCTCACTGGTGCTGTACTAAGTGGCTGCACCTGTGTCATATACAGCTACTGCTAAATACAACATATTAAATAGGTTAAATAGAATGCAGCATAGAAGGAAACAACGCTTTAGCCACCCCTCTTTTTTTTTTTAGCTACTAAAAGATATTCAGACATACAATATGTTAGACAAAGGTTTGTGCAATTCTAATGACCTTGAAAATCAAGATTTGGTATTACCACCTTGATTTATTAAAATAGCGTGAGCTTTCTTAGAGAGCTTTCTTGTCATTTCTTTAAGTAGTCTTCAGGAATAGTTCTCCAGGTTTCTTATAGGACATTCAAAGCTTTTCTTTGGAGCTTTTGTTGTTTTGCAAAGCTTTTGTTCTGTTCTCTGTCAAGATGATTCCACACTGCTTCGATAATGTTAAAGTCTGAGCTCTGGGGAGGCTAATCCATGATTAATAGGTGTTCCTTTGTGTGTTTCTCTATGCAGGTGTGCTTTCAGTGCACTAGGAGTGTGTTTGGAATCATTTTCATGCTGAAAAATTAAGCCGCAGCCAATCAGATGCTTTTCAGATGACTCAAAATTGGATGATACTTTTCTGTGTTCATAGTTCCATCAGTTTTGATAAGATCCCTAATACCACTGGCTGAAACGCAGCCCTAAGATGTGGCTTTTAGAGATGGTTGTAGACCTCGTACAATGTAAAGAAATGAGGGATGGCTCACCTCCATATATACAGACAGCAAATGGACCAAAAAAATTAGAATTTTGATTTGTATTTTCAGTCCATTTCTTGGTATTTGGCATATGTTAGCATTTTTTCACCATTTCCCCTCCTTAAGAATGACTTCTTGACAGCCACCCTTCCACTGAGACTACCTGTAATGAGGCAAACATTAGATGGATCCACTGAAGAACTATCTCTTAGGTCCTTTGTCACGTCTTTGCTGGAATTTTTTGCCATTTCTTGAGGACATGGCTTTCAGATACTGTCCATCTACTGTAGACCTGCCAGCTCTTAGTTTGTCCTTTGCATGTCCATTTCCCTCAAATTTCTGACGAAAAACACTGTACATCATCATATTCCAAGTTTTCAGCCAATAGCTCTTTGGGAATCACCTTGCTGGCACAAAAATACTATTTTATGCCAGTCAGACTGGAATACCTTTGGCATGTTTTGGAGATCTAGCTAAAGAAATGGGAACAAAGTATGTTTTTTTTTTTTTTTTTTTTCTGTGACAGTAGCAAATTGTCTAAAGACACCATTTAAAACTGGTTATTTGCTAAGTTGTCTTTATGAGTAGATTCCGATGTGTAGTCTGCTTCAGTGACTCGTAGGTTAGTGTCAAGCGCTTAAGAAACAATAAAAAAATATTCCTTGAAAATGGTCAGGTAAAAGGACTAGACTGAAAATTTGTGAAAAAAGCAGCTAATATCTGCAGAAAACTTTGAAAGACCAGGAATCCTGAAGAAGTATTGCTTTAAAAATTGCCATTCAAAAATGACAATGAATTCTGACTTCTTTGGAGCAAAATATAAAGAAGTTTGGTGTGACTTAAGACTTTTGTACAGTACTATAGAATTCAAAGAAACAAAACTTAATGAACCAACTGATCTTAATGCATGCCTAAGGCGTTAACCTGTCGCCATACGTCACTGATTTGACTTATCGCTTCATGTCTGTTGCAGTGGCTTTTTGGGACATATAATTTTCTTTTAATAGGAAACTAATGTTGGACTTAATGATTTGTTCAGTCACATATGTCATTAAGTACGGTCATTTCAGTTTGACTGATATGCTCCAAAAATCTTGACATTTACTTGGGAGAAAAATAAGGAGCTCCCCTATACATTAGTCTTTTTCATTTTTTTTTTCTTAAACAAAAATGTGAAAGCTAATATTGCATTTGAGTATGAACTAAGACACATGGGGGAAAAGACAACACACATTACCAGTATATAAAATTCAATATTGCTGTCAAAGCAAGACAAAATATTAGGAAATAATTCTATATATTATCTGTTTTTAACAAGTAAAACTAATAAAATGTAAAAAAAAATAAATAAATAAAACCAGAAGTTCATAACATCTGCTACTTTCACTGCAGACATCATTATATTACTGTCGACTGGCTGAACAACCATTCTGTGTCCTCCTAGAGACACACAAGCATGGAGGGTGTTAAAACCTTAAGAAGAGGAGATATAAATAACCTTCTCCTTCAAAGGCAGCGTGATTACAGTTTCGCTCTTTAAACCCTCACCCCTTGGGGTCCTAATCAAGAGGATGAAATAGCCTTGCACCTATAGTGATGTATGGCTACAGTCCTCGGTGCAATCAATCGATTGAGATTCTACAGTTTTGTACTTGTGATTGTGAACAATAACAACAATAAAATCTCTCGCTCTCTCTTTTTTTTTTAACTTTTTTTTACTTTACCCACTTCAATCGATACCGCTTCTTCACCCCCCCCGCCCCCCCGATGCTGCTGCTCCATTTTTTGTTTTTTAGGAACCAAAATGGAACATTCCCCCAAAGCACTTTTTCTTCTTGCACTCTCTCAGCAAGTACTATAGTACTCTGTGCTTTTCTTTTCTTTTCTTTTTGTATGTTACCCTTCAAGTCTCATTGAAGCTAAACGTGTAATTGTTTCTCTTTCAATTCAAATCTGCATTTACTCATTTGGATTCTGCTCTAAAATAAGATCTGCTATTTGAATCAAGTGACATCCTCACGTAGTCATTTATATGCCTAAAAATATATTTTAAATTATTCATGAACTCTAAATAAAGACGTAAGAATGAGGGAGAAACTTTAAATTTATTTTGAGACAGACAGGAGCACAGGGCAGACAGTTTTTCAATATCAGAAATACCATCTTCCGCTCATTAAAAACTAACACCCAGCCTGAGTCATCAAGTTGAAGACTGAACTCAAAACTACACAGCCTTCAGATATCATTGACATGCAGTGAGTTTTTATATTTTTGTGCGTTTTTACCATTTGCCAGGTTTAATTTTAAAGAAGAGAAATCAAACACATTTTAGTTTCAGGGCTACATTCACAATTTGATCTTAAATAAGCCAAAACCATTAAAACTGTAGCTACAGATTCTGCTCCTTTTTGTGTCTAGAAGATGAAGTGCATTTGGAAAATGTTCACATTTAGTAAATTATCCATTTAGAAAACTGATCATAACAAAATTAGGTGCAACAACACATGAGAGTTTTTACAAAATGTAGTAAATGTAGTAAAAAAAACAAACCAGAATTGATACTTACACTTTGAAAAATAAGTCTGTACAATTGATGCGGGCTTTGTTTTGCAATTAGAGATAATGTTCTAATTAATTTTCTGTTATTTCATAGAAAATGTCCTGTTTTTAACCAAGGACATGCAATAAAAATAAAATATATCCATAAAATTAGAAAAATTACTGCCAGCTCACGACTAGGACTTCTATAATTTTAAAAAGTTTTCTTTCATTAGAAAACAGAAAGTGTTCTGCTTTCCACTGAGGATTTACAGTTAAAATAAAAAAAATGACAAACAACAAAAACAAACAAACAGCAATAACAACATAAGCAGGAAATGTGTAAAATTTGAAAAATATTAGAACCAAAGTTTCATAAAAGAAATAATATCTGTTTTTAATAGGATATTTTTTCAATAGAATACTAATAGTAAATCATTTAATGTGTAGTGTCTTTGTCATAACAAAGGTCGTAAAATGAATCATGATTCGTGGAATTAACAGTTCGGATTCTGATGATGCGATCCAGCGGACCTGATTGGACCTCTTGGCGACCTGGTTCTGGCTCTCACACCGTGTGTTTAGCACACCTTTTTTAAAACGCCGCTGTTTACAGTATCACAGGGATTGTTTCACGCTCGTTTCAATGAGAATGGCGTAAGTGTTTGTGGTACAGTGTGGAGGAGGAACGGCTGGCAGGAAGAAAAGTGAAAAAAAGGGGACACCAGCATTAGCACCAGAGAGATGAGGGTATTGTTTTTCCCCCTAAATATTCAGAATTGAGCTTCCTGTGCTGAACACAGACACTCAGAGAGAGGAAAAAAGAGAGAGAATGACATAACCAGGCCTCAGAGAGGCTTTTCCCCCTGCTAGTGTTACAAGCTTTTAATGCCCTCTTGCTGTCAGTGGGTAAACTGCAGTGACTGCACATGTGACCATAGACATTATTGCTCTATTATATGGAGGAGCCTAGCCATGTCCCAGCCAATAAAATGTATTCACACACAGAGCTTCACACAATTTAAAATGCCTTTTTTTTAAATATATATTTTCATTGTATTGTTTGAACATGGGGTATGAAGGGTGCCTTCAAATATAATGACTCTTTTATTACAAAAGTCCATTGACCTCATTTTCCAGCAGAATTCCTTCCTGTGTGACTTCCTTAATCCTTTCATCAAATATGACATATGCTGTTCAAGCTTTAAAAATGTGAAACTGAAAATAAAGAATAGTGTAATTGCGTGTCGCCCTGTGTCAAAAATCGCTTTACAGTGCACTTTATTTATAGTCATTTTTCTGCTTTAGTCCTTTAAATTCTGCATTTGCATAATTTAGTGCTCTCAAAAGTTGTTGCAACAGAATAAAATTAAATGTTGTCCTCAGAGCACGCTCTCTGCTCTCATAACGTAATGCCTCACCTTTGACGTTGTGAAAATTACAAATGTGTTGCACAGTACCTGTCAGCGGTGTAAAGCAATGATAAATCGTAATTGTAGTTTGGTTTATTACCCAGTTTGGAGCTTCTCTTTGTTCTTGTGTTTATTTCATCATTGTCAAAGACACACAATAAAAGGTATTACAATGACTAAAATTATTTTAGCATCTATGTGGCCCAAAAACAATTTCTAAAAAGAGAACGGGAGCCAAGTAAACATCAGCCATGCTATGCTAAGAAAATAGAAATGAAAGTGTAGCGTGTGCAAACAATATCTACATATTTTATGTACAGTACATTCCTAACTTGCGTATCTGTGAAAGCTCATTTAATACAGGTTTTGTAACAATATATGGTCCTAATTAGTGTCTGTTTTCATTCCAGAGAAAGCCTTTTTATTTTATTTTTTTCAGTAACAAAATGCATGTATGTGGCAGGACGAAACTGTTCGAAAAAGCAACACTGTTTAATTTTTATAAATAGTTACAGAGGTAAGATAACTTTTTTTATTCCGAGGCCGTTTTTTTACTGAAAAATAACACCATCAGCATTTAGATTGGTTACCTATAAGTCTAAAACAAGCTTGCCACCAGGCTGCAATTTTCCTGGTAAATCAGATTTTCTTTTTACGAAAACAGGAAGTTGATCGGCACACCATTAGGCAAATGGTTTGCCTTTTCATAAATCAATATCACAGCAGTTTTCTCTGCATAAAAGTTTTCTCTATATAAAAATGTACATGAAACAGAAATGTAGTTTCTAACTCTTCTTGTTGTCTATGGGATTTGCCTTACCAAATTCTAGCTGCAGTGCCCAATTAGCTATAGCCATGTAGCTGCTTGCTGCTAATGGCAGATATTGGTGGATATCTTTAGTTAGCTGGCATAATGGATAACAAACAGCTTTGGAAACGTGACTAGACCAAAGAAAAGAACTGCTCTATCACAGGAATCAGGAAAAGCATTGAGAAAGGGAGAGAAAACAGGCTAAAGCAGGAGTTAGCCTGAGAGTCGCATTTACACAATGGAGAGAGCTTCAGGATTTAAGGGGCTTCAAAACAGACAGCCAGCTGGCGCTGGGTAACAAAACCTGCCTGTTATCCAACTTAGTATTTTCATATGATCCTAGCTTATTACTGACATGTCATTTGGTGTTGTTTTACAAGGCACCAGTGCCAATGAATAGCATCAAGAAACAGCCATACAGATAAACACTGACCTGTGAATTATGTTTCTGGAAAAAGAAAAACAGCATTTGCCAGTTAATAGTGGGCATCCATTTATTATGAATATGTGTATTAGCAATCCCAGTAGATACTACTTGGTATGCATACTAACTTTATAAAAAGCATATTAGGGATACTCCTTTCCACCCTCGTCTTTGTAAAACATCAGAATATAATATCCTCCTGAGAACAGGCCTATTCATTTATGTCCTCTGTAATGGACATTTGTTTTTGGTCTATATCTTTTGACTTGAGCCACCCTACTAAGTCCTGATGTACTAAATAGAGGACATCCTGAACTTTCCTTTGTTACAGCTCATGTGATTGGGTGGCCTCTTTTAGCTCCAAAGAGGCAGGAAGATATTTTTTTCCTCAGTTCTATATAAAAAAACAGTACATACAGCACTTAATTTTTAAACATACCTTTAGATCGTGAACATAGGTTTAAATTCAGTGTGCCTTTTTTTCCAAAGCGGTACACAGGCTTTGAGCTTTTTAATGTGAAATCTACCCAATTTTCCGTCTTACATCATTAAACGATGTATTATCATTTAATGCCGTTGGAAAACTAACGGCATTACCGCCATACTCATTGCTACATTCCATTTAGAGCCACTTAGTTAATTTCAGTGTGCTACATTTCCATCTAGGTCATGTAAAAGTTAAAAGTTTGATAAAAGCTGGCTGTGTATTGAGCCTCACAGTAATCGAATGTGGCTTAATTATGCTATATTGGCAAGATTGTACCAATGTGGACTATCAAATTGAAGTCACAAGTCAGTGTCTCAGTAATAATTTTATACGTGAATCATCTGCAAATCATATAAGAAGCCATGTAGACACAGAAAGTATCGTGGAGGAAATTAAGTTAATAAAAATGGCATTTTGGTTTCCTCAAGGCCCTGTCTGTAATAAGTGACTCATAATGCTACATGGTCGGCTTTGTAAAGAATAGGAATCAGGAGCTTGATCACACGCTGATAAGACTGTGAGATGCAGCGTGCAGCCTCTGTACAGACTGGTGTCGTGTTCACCCTGTGACTGGCCACATGTGTTGGTTGTAGCTGATTTTGTGTTGGTGACCTCTGGTTGATAGTTACGATGTAGGTTGTTTTTGTTTTCTGAAGATGGAAAAAAAAATCAGTACTGTGCTATGTGTGATCAAAAGGTTTAAAATAACATCTGCATCCTAAACATAGTTTTCTTTGGGCAAAGGGATTGAATGACTCACCCAAGACAAGGTGAACCCCCCACCCCCTTCTCTCACCAAAGCTTAGGATCATTTGCTCTGCATCTCAGCACAGTGTCGATGATTTTTCAATTTCCATGTCCCTCCTGGGTTTTTCCTGAAATATACAGAGACTACTGCCCTGAGTAATGGCTTCCCCCCCCCCCGATGGTCGAGGTGGCTTCTAGATACAATTTACAACCTCTGCTATCTTCAGAAAGCACTATGGAATACACAGGTGTCAATAACTGTATCAAAAATGGTGACAGGGAAGGCTTTAACAAAACTTGTAGTCGAGGTTTTGATGCTGAGAGACACTGAGAAGCAAAAAAAAGTGCTATATCACACTGTGTGTGTTTTTTCTTTTGACTGCAAATGTTGTTTTGAAGCAAATGCATTAAGAAATAGACCTGAATTTGCCTTTTTTAAAAATATTTAAGGTAAGTTTTACACCATTCTCCAGTCTAAGCTTCTGTAGTTGTTGGTATCAATAATTTACTGTGTAATTTCTTACAAAAATGACCTGTGGGCCTCCAGGTGTCATTAGAAACATACTTTCGTGGTATGTATTTTATCACCGCTGTTAATTTTATGAGGGCCGTTAAGTTAAGTGGAGGTGCATGCTGCCAGCAATCGTGCTGCTTGAATCAGCGGTTTATTAAATAACCTGCACCCTCCCTAAAAAGAAACAGAAGTAAAAGTGAAAGATCCAGTTTGGGTTACTACACCACCCTGTCCACCAACCATCAGGCTTTGAGAATGCCAGTCATGCCAGGAGAGTCTTTGGAATGACAAATCCCAGGCCAGAATTGAAATGCAGCGATCGTCGTCTGTATCGATGTTTCGCACTAAACTTCCTTCACTGACTCCATTTAAAGGGGCAATAAGTGAGATTTATACAGCCCCATAACACAAAATGACCATAACATATCATCGGTAGAGTTATTGATCAATGCCAGTGACCCAAAAAATACTTAAGCAGGTGTTTGGGGTTTCCTGGCTTTCCAGATTCACTGTCCAGCACACTCCAAGCAATTTCGAAACAGCTAAGCACTGGGGAACATTAGCTAAAAGGCAGTGTTAGTACAAAAGTTTGAATAAGCCTTGAGATATGGATTTTTTGGTGGGTTTTATTTCAGTATTACAGTCAATGTGGGCCACCTACCTCACACAATAGAGTTGGTAGCGCTAATTAACCTTTGATCATCTGGTGAAACTCTTGGAAAAAAGCAGACAATAGAGAACTCCAGAGCAAGACACGCACAGATGTGTTTTTTGTACACTGTACTGCCTTATTAGTGTGAGTGGATGAACATGCAGGAAATAGGAAAAACTGTTTTAATGGGCAGTCAGAGTTTATCAGAACTCGTCTAAAAAAGCTGGAACAGCATGAAAAATGTAATGTCCCCCCCCCACCTTTTCTTTTTTACTGAAAATAATTTGATGCCAGCAGCACAAAATGTTTGAATGGGGGCTTTTCATAATCCTCTAAGCATTTGGGAATCTGAGCAGACAAATTGTTGTACTTTTAGAAAGTTATTCTTTCTTGATGTTTGAGGCCAAGTGCTCAACAGTCCGGACTTCACTGGTCTGGACTGCAAGCAAGTTTAGCTTAGTTTAGCATCTGATTTATTTATCTTCTAGCATCAGCGGAGTATAAATGTGCACGTTACCTGCCCCATGTGCACTCACCACAAACTGTATACTGACACCATGACATCACCCTTTGTTAGTGAGGGTCCATTATGAACCCTGAACCATTTTTGTCATTTCCATGCTTGTGTTTGAAACCACACATCACACGCACAAGGGGGTTGTTAGCCAATAAACATAACTGGATAATTCTCCTTTTACGACTGATTTTCAAAAGGAACTTGCAGTGATACAAAATTTTGTTTATTCATATATTCATGTTGTCTTTATTTT